>MU158780.1:476338-516485 GCA_015888305.1 Antheraea pernyi | reverse complement strand
AGGCTTGGGAGCCTCAGCCGGGGGTTGGGGGGCCCAGGGGGCCAGAGGGGCCCGCCCGGGTTGTGGTGCGCGCGGCACAGAAGGTGGCGCGCGCGTAGTGGGTGCGGGCGCTACCGGGGCGCGAGAGGCACCCGGCAGGCCGGGGAAGGCATCCACGGACATGAGAGGTGGAGGCGAAGGGCGGGCGGCGGCCGCAGGTGCCCTGGACACCTGTCGCGCCTGTCGGGGGCGTTGTGTGCGCGGTGCGCGGGGACAGCCGCGATAGTTCGCGGGGTGACCCGCGTTACCGCACAACACGCAACTTGGAGGTTCCGGAGTGCCGGGCGTGCGCCCGCACTCCTTCGTTGAGTGATCGTCCAGGCACTTGACGCACCTAGGGCGCAGGTGACAGTTACGCGCCGAGTGGCCGTAACTCTGGCAGTTATGACACTGCGACGGAGTATTAGTTTTACGCGGGGGCTCAACGGTGATGCCGCTGAGGCCGCAGACGGAGGTGAGGTTAAAAATAGACTTACCCTCTACTGTACGGTCGAGGAGGACCAAGACCATATTATAGGGGGCGCGGGTGCGTGGGTGGTACATCCGGTGTACCTCCCGGACTGGGAAATCACCCTCCTTAAGGGAGGCGGTGACGTCATCAATCGAGATCTCAGCTGGGACACGACGAACTACTACTCGGAGGAGGCGTTCCTCCTCGAGTGCAAAAGTGAAATACGCTAACTTAGATTCCCGAAGGAATCTAGTTAAATTGCGAAAATCTGTACAGGTAGGGACCTTAACCTGAATGCCCGCCGGAGTGTTGAGGGCGGACGTATAACTAATTTTTTGACTATTAAGCCTGGTGGAGATTGACGTCCACTGAGACTTATCCTGTATTGTAACAGGCGGCGGTGGGCTTCTTTGCCTGAGGTTCTACGGAACCCTTCACTTCGCTCTGAGGGAGCGAGACAGCGACAGCGTTGGCTCCGCTCGTACGTGGTGTCGCGACTGCCGGTATAGCCGCGTGTTTAGGCACCCGAGCGCCATCTGACGATTTTTCGGTACGGACTACCTTATCTTTATGTCCGGAACCCGAGTCGGACCCGGAGTCCGGTGAGCGCGCACCGCGGGTGCGTTTCGAATGAGCGACGGTCTTGTAACCGTCACTGTAGTGCACAGAGGACGCAGAGGTCGCGGGTGACGAGGGGGTCGCGGTCGACGCGGGGATCACGGTCGGCACGGCGGGCGCCGCCTCATCTAGCTCCATCTCGGAGCCGGCCTCCGAGCTGGAGCCTGACGCGGGAACAGGAGCTCCATCCGCCGGATTCAGCGGTGACTCCAAGGACGACTCCGAGTCGGACTCGAGAACCACAAATGCATTCGACGTGGCCACGCGGGGCACATATTGTACGTCCTTCGTGGACGGGAAACAATGTCGCGCAAGAATGGCGTCAACGGCGTTTTCGTCGACGCCAATAGCCAACAATCCCGAAGCATGTTTCCGATTTGCCGGACTGTAAGTTTAAGCGCCACGTCAAGAGGCTTTTGGTAAAACGATTGTCTGATGTATTGGAAATATATAGGTATGTTAAGATGTATCCGATCGAGTTTCTTGCCGGTTCTTCTCGATGACTGGGTTGTTTATCAAACCGGTGGTCATTTTGACGTTCATAAGTGCCTTCTTAGGGTCTAAACTGAATAAAGTATTTTGGTTTTTATTTGATTTGAACTTTAATAAGATATATCAGTAGTATTTGTTCGAGCATAAATTAGCTAAGAGGTAGTCCAAATGCTCTTTTAACACTATTATACTATAAGTAAAAATCGGAGATAATCGGTCACTTGCATTCGCACACGGATTCACTTCTTAACTATACGTATACTGGTGCTACACGATAATCGGTGCTTCTATATTATCTGGGAACCAGTGCTTTGTTCAATTCGGCAATGGCGGCGATGAAGACTATATGGTAAGTGAGTCTTTATCCCGATTATAAAGGAATACTTTTGACATTCATTTTAAAGGGGTATCTAGCTCCAGAAACCTTAAATACAGTCAACTGCCTAGGTTATATACCCCGGTCTGTGTGGATATGACGGTTTCCATCCCAGTATTGTTTACTGAGTACTGTGTTATAAAATAATTATATGATAAAGTAAAGTCCATCAGGAGAATTTGAGATCATTTTAGTTCCAAAATGCGAGCCATAGATGGTGCCATAAAGGAGTTTATACGACACTTTTATTTTTAGCAAAAAAGTTGATGAAAGATGCAAGTATATCCAAAATATAATAAACAAATACATATATGTTTTTACGATTTACATAAAATATTATATTTATATTATATAACTAATTATATGCTAACATCATTCCAATAGATGAAAATAGAATAAGTATGTGACTGTAATAATAAAAATACTTAGGTTTTCGTGCCAGCCAGAAATCTCGCGCAGGATTACAATACGCTCTTAGTTGAGCGTTATCCCAAGAGACCGTCTCCATCCGCCATTCGGGAGCCACATAAGCCGATTGTAGTTTAGGTAAAAATATCTGAAAAATTTGGTACATTATCGTGCATTTTTAAAATTCTCTAGGTATTACGTTTAAAATACAATTATATTATTCGCGGCTTCGTTCGCCTTATTACAGATTTTGCAAATAATATTACTAGCTGATAATGTAGGTTTCTACAAATGGATTTTTTTTTTAAATCAGTTATGTATTCCTCGAGGTTATCGATTACAAACAAAAAATCATATTCATAAAAATCAATTGTATAATAGAAATATAGATTTATAAAAGAAATTGCGTAAATGGTGGATGTAAAAATGAGAGTATAACGTAACTTTACACAGCATAAAACAAAGTCCTCTGCGACATCAGTCTGTCTGTCTGTTCGCAATAAACTCAAAAACTACTAAACGGATTTTCACGCGGTTTCAGTAGATAGAGTAATTCATGAAGAAGATTCAGGTGTATAATTTGTCTATATTATTTTAATTTTCAGGGCAAGAAACCTCCGCCGCACACTGGGCTGAAAATCGGCTTTCATAGACTTAGGGACTTTTATTTTTAAGTGTCGTTTTTTTTGCTTGGAATAGCTTCAGTATACTGTTATTATACTCATATATTCACTTGAGTTAATTTGGCTTAAAAACTAAGAAGTTATATTTTATTTACGAAAAATTTGTATGAAGCTGACATGAAAAATCAGGATATCTCTGGAAGCGCAAAGAAAACCGTAATATCCTTTCATACGGTTATAGTACTAATTATTTATGATTTTTTGTCATACTTTATATTACGGTCGCGACTGCGATTTTTTTTTTAAAAAAAGGTCAAATACTTTATTTCACTCTTTTGTGACTTGGATACTTTTCAATGTTAATTTTTAGAGTTAATACGTTACAAAATTGTATTATACTATCCTTTAGCATTATTTTTGAACTAGAGACTATTAACATATTTTTTTCTGAATTCAAAGATAAACTTTTTATTATACATTCAGCATACAATTTTATACAAACATGTAAAGTTTGACTAAATAAATTATAATCTTGAAATTAATTCATCAACTGACTTAAAAATAATATGTTGAAACTAAGAGATTATTAAGGTGGAACTGTGAAAAAAGATCTCATTAATTATTAATAAATGAGTTTAAATAGTTGATATGGCTTAAAAGTCGTCGTTTGGAAAACCTTTATTGAGGCGTGCTTTAGTATAGAGTAGCAGGAAACGATTTTAGACTTTATTCTAAACTTTATAAGTGCTGTGACTATGGCCATAAATTGCAAAGTTTATAAACCAACTTGGGTTTTATGATGCTTAAAAATGAGAATAACCTATTCAGTTACGAAGTATAGTTTTGAGGACCCATAGTTCATCAAAGAACTTCTGATAGTTTTGTGTCATCGTTGTCCGTCGTTGTCGTGTCCATTCTGTACATATTTTTAAAGGTCTCCCTATTTATATCTTACTTACTCTTCGCTTTTTCGATGGAGATGTGAGCCACCTCCGAATGAATCACAAACTATTGCGATGACTTACTGATCCCGAAGTTGAAACTCGAAGTACGATTAGGGTTTTCTCATAATGAAAGACTGTATACCTACTAGCGAGCAGCGATGCGAAGGACGCTCCTTATCGCGCCGTAAACTGTGTTCGTATGGCGACTCGTTCACAACAGCTATTCACTATCAACTAATACTAACGATGACTATATATTACGCGGTTACTATATTACTATTCGATGACGAGTACTCTCTATGGCACGCGCCCCTGCATTGTCACGCTCCGGGCCTTGCCTACATGACACCGGAGTCGCTCGCCCGACGCTGGCGGTACTCCGCCAACATGAGCACTTAGTATCCATGCGCACAGCGTCAGGACACTGCTAACATACTACACAGGGCGGGGCTGGGGCGCGATGAGTTCCCTTCGCTTTCTCTTTATTTCATAAACTATTTACAGTTATACTTATAGCTAGTAACATTATTTTAAATTATTCTATGATTAATATTACAAGTGTTAGTACTTATTCTAATACTATCTCTACACTATTTCTATATAAATGACTATAAAACTAAACATATTTAATATATACCACTAATTAACACAAATCACTTTAAATTGTCGCAAATATGAGATTTTCTAACAAAAACCTTTTCTTTTATAAATATCTTATCCTAGAATTAACCCAATAAGTTCAGCCATTCTGACTTAATTCTCTTACATACATTCGGAATTGATATTCACATATATAGATTATCGTTTTACCGGATTGGAAGGAGCTGGATGTCCAGGTAATGGGGCTCTAATGCTAAGGTATGGAAATACAGCTTCTCTGAGCCCTCTCGTCGTATCACTAGTGTACATATCAACAAACAAGGCGTGTCTACATAAAAGACACATGTGAAACTTTCATATTACAGGGAAACATTCTAATTAAAAAAATATAACAAACAGCCAGTGCCATACGGTGTACCTTTGCTGTGTACGTTGCTTAACTTCGGTGATCGGACGCGAGCCAGAGTTTTCAACATTCTACCCGACACAGTGTTTACCCCCACCACTTTCCTCACACAAAAAGGTTGTCGATCAGAATTTCACTTCAAAATTTTTAAATCCTAATCTGAAATTGGATCTTCAAGTGTAATTCAAATTATCAATTGACGTTTACTTATTTTCATATTTTTGGTTATTGATAATATAAACTTAATTGATAAGATTTTCCTTGTGTCCTAATTACATCGAAAGGTATTGTAATTAATCAGGGCAGATGTTATTTGGTTTATCTCAAGCTAGTAATCATCTCAGACAACATTCGCGATATCAAAAATACAAATTTAACAATAAAATCTAGCCTTCTAACATATTTCAAACGTAGTTTTTCTATCAATCAAATAATATTTATTATAGAATAAATAATTTCAGAGTTTAATCGATCTTATATAGTAAGTACAAAGATCAAAAGATGTGACTTCTTTTGAACTCATTGAGGTGAAGTTCTAGAAACGTTGCAAATCCTAAAAAAAACCATACCTTTCGCAACCTTGCACAAAGTAAGTACCTACTAAAACAAATAATAAACAAACTGATAACGTTTTAGACATGTATTTAAAGAAATAAAATTCTTACAATTTACAATGCAGGCAGGTATGGTTAATTACAAGGAATTATGTATTTATGCTTTATCGCATTAGGTGATCAAATTGGTCATCAGTGTTGAAGGATGTATAAGTTTCCTTTCCTTATTTTTGAGTCAGTACTATTATGAATTTAGATTTATTCAAATGACGATTCATTTGTAAGTTATTTTTCTCACTTCAAGAACACTGTCGTTTTATTCTTGGTAGTCTTAATATTGCATATAGTGCAACATTAACAAATCAATGGGCGATCAGGACTACGAGGCCAGGTGACCACAAAATAGTCATATACCTTGTACCTGCTGTATTCTTAATTGTTACATTTAATTAAAATATATTTGATTTTACTTATTGCGTAATTCTAAGTTTAATTGTTCATGTTAATTTCAACCCATCTTTGTGGCGGTTAGTATATTCATAATAGAAACATTCGTAGAAAATAAAAGTAGGTTGGAACGTAATTTTGTTGGACAAAGTTATCGAAGTCAAGATGATTTCATAGGAAAAGTTTTTTGCGATTTCTGACGTTTCTAGTAGGTACTCAAATACTTTGATCTTTATAACAAGGCATATCGATTGGCGACAAAAAGTTTCTGTGTAAATTGCCTATTATCTAGCTAACTGTACATTTTTTTCGAAATCTATGATTGCACGTCGATATGTTTTCTCCTATAATATCAACAATCAGGTTACCTTATTGTGGTAAATGATATACATTATATGAAAAAAACTTATTTATTACCGTAAAAATAAGATACTTTACTCACATATTTCTCTTGAGTTTTCAGTGGATTAGTTCTAATTATGGGCTTCGGACGAATTAATAAATCAAAACGTATCGCATCACTTTTCCAATCTGTGAGAGTGTGCACGTCTTTTGATGGTTTACTTTCCCGCTGTTTCGGCTCCTGTGTATTTTTATACGACGTCCGGATCGGAGGTCTAATTTCGTGTCCTTTAAAGCTTGTTTTATATGTTGTTTCGTAATTAAAGAGCATCGATTCCATCTTTATTTCTCCAGACAGACAGATGACGTAAAAATCATTGCTCGACAATAAATCTGTGCTGCAAATAAGTGTTTATTTTTTGCTTAAAAACTTCTTAAGACGTAAAAAAACAGATTACATAATGTATACCTACTTTTCTATAGGTTTCATTTATTTCTCGTTGTTTACCAAGAGAGTATTAGTTACTTTCATTCCTACATATTGAGTTCAGGTGTTCTCAAAATGATTTATTCGTACGCTTATTAGAAATGGTGAAATAGGTAAAAGTATTTAATTAGTAGTGTCAAAATTATAAAACGTGTAGTATCAAAGTTGATTCATCAGAACTTACAATGGTTTATGAATAATAATACACAGTACCTAGTGAAGACTTTAATCTCCTAGATTAATAAGCCGGTAACAATTTTTAAGAATGACGATATCTAAATAATCCTAACTGATATTATTAATTTACTGATAATATTATTAATTAATTAACGGCTCCCATTGTCGTACGAGTTTTCAAACGAAAAAAATGCGACCAGGGCATCTCTTTACAGTATGACTATATAGTAAAATAAAATAACTTAAGGAAACATCTCTCTAATGAGTTTTGTCTTCATTCACTCTTTTATAGGGAGATTTTTCAACCTAATTTTTTTCAAACGATTTCTCAAACATCCTCCTTCATACAAACCTGTCGTGTCAATTACGAACACAAAAAAAGAAAGAAGACAACCAGTAAGTGCCGCCGTGTAAAAGTGATGCGCTTGGAGTTTTTGGCGGGATTTTGGTCTATCATGTAGTGGATTTTATATTTTATTCATAATTTTGTGTTATTTGACTCTATGTTTTGTAAAATTGGTGGTGTTTTACGTAATACAGTTCGGCTATTGTGCATATATGAAGTGAATGAAAAATAATACTACGGACCATGAATTCTGAGATGCTACAAAAACTCCCTGGAAAGTTCTAACAAGAGAGCCACAATTTTCTTGGAACATTGAAATTATTCACACGACACTTATTGTGTAAAATATGTTGTAATCTCTATTGCAATAAAACATTGACACTGGCAAGTGCTTCTGCGGAGCCAAAAGAAGAAGTGATGCGCTTTAATACATTCGGTAATCGATTTCGTAAGTAATATTATAATTGCGTTTGTGAATTTGTTTGTTTATTTGTTACGCTGTCACGCCTTATCTACCAATCGTCATGGAGTTTTGCGTATACGTTGTTGGAGTTACAAAAAAGGGCACAGAGTACCTTTATTCCAGAAAAAATGTTCTGTTCTCGAGGGATGGATCAAATCTTCATTAATGCGAGCGAAACCGCGAGCAATAGCCATGTTTTTATTTATATGTGTTAATACATATTAAGGCGTTTCAAAAAAAAAACTACGTATAACTTTAGATTCAGTTGATTCTTTCAAAAATGATATCAGAACTTTTTTGTAGAGCGTTCAATTCTCAAAAAAAAAATGTTCGATGAAAATTGCAGACCAATTTATGGTTAATTAGTTACAAAGGTCAGAAAAAATAGAACATATTTTCCTGTGTAATTCTTATGGGAAATCGAAAAGCGCGATGCAGACAACTCAATATTAATGGCTCATACTTTCAGAGCCCTATTTTGGCACTTTAACGAAACTTTTGAGCTTGGTCCGAAAAAAAAAATTTTTTTTTTGATACGCCCTAATACATACATATATATACACTAGCGGGCCGGGCGGTCGTTGCAAAACGTCTAAAATTCAACCGTAGAGCCACCTACCGGGTCCAATTGAATCTAAACCATTATCGGATCCACTGGAACACGCACACAAAATTTCATCAAAATCTACCCAGCCGTTTAGGAGGAGTTCAGTGACATACACACGTACAGAAGAAATATATATATAAAGAATATATATTCTGCATAGTTCGAAAACAACTTCTACAAACATGAAACAACTAAAAAAAAAAAAACAAAATAAGTTTAATGTATATCAGGAACTGGCCTCGACTTAAGTGAATATTTTTATTACTATTTTTCCTATTCTAATAAATAAAATGCGTACCTGCTTATATTTTTTGTCAATAATAAATATTTCCTTATTAGAGTTTGGACCAAGAGTGCGTAATCATCATCATCCTTATCCCATCTAAGTAGGGTCAGCACAACATGTTTTTTTTCCACTCTCTCATGTCAAATGTCATCTCAGTATTCACACCTTTCACGCGCATATTGTTTTTCACGCAGTCCATCCATACCTTTTTCGGGTTCCTCTACTCGTATATCCGTCCACAAACATACTCAACACTTTTCTAGTTACACGGTTTTCATCTCTCCTCATGACATGCCCATAGCATGTTAACCTATTACTCCTCAACTTATCTGTCACTGGTGCTATTTTCAAACTTCCTCTGATATACTCATTCTTAATTTTATCCATTGTAGTCACACCACACATCCACCTTAACATTCGCGTCTCTGCCACATGTAATTTTGTCTCATCCGTCTCTTTCATAGCCCAGCACTTAGATGCATACAGCATGCACCAAGAGTGCGTAATCTATACTTCTATACTAATATTATAAAGAGGTAAAGTTTGTGACGTTGTAGGGGGTAATCTCAGGAACTAGTAGTCCGTTTTGAAAAATTATTTCAGTGTTATATAGTTCATTTATCAAGGAAGGCTATAAGCTTTATATTATCACGCTAAGACTAACAAGAGCGGAGTACTAATGAAGAAAGTTTCAAAATCGGGGTTTTTTTTCCTATTGAGAGATTCCGCTGTGTGTTAGCGTTAGCCCAAAGTAACTATTCCACGCGGATGAAGTCGCGGGCAGAGGCTATTGGTCATATTATCACACTCATAATTCCCCAAGTAAAAAAATTTTTACCGCCCAACGAGGTGGGCACGGGTCAGCTAGTAAATAATAAAATATTTATTATCGTACCTTTAAGATAGTTTAGCAATACAGGATTAAGCTATTAGAATATTTTAATGGAATGATGTGTAGATACTTAATGTATACTTGGTGTCCACGAAATGTCATACTACTTGACAGACGCCTCTTTACTAGAGTAGACGAGAAACAAAGCGCCAACCTACTTCATAACAACTTTGTTTAAATGAAGCTTTACTATAAGTTTCTTGAGTTTTTAGTTTACCCTTCAACTGCAAAAGGCTAATATTCATCCAATTTAGTATGTAAACACGAATTCTGAAAACTCATTGAATGGTACAATATGCGGTTACATTTGAAAATTAGAGTCACTTATTTCTTGGAAAAGTATATCTTTGCATCTCTTTTTTTTTAAAAAAAAAACGAAGTTTTCCATAAATAATTCACAATGTGAGTTTTTGGCGCGATCTTGGTCTGTCATGTAGTGGATTTTATTTTTTATTCATAATCTTGTGTTACTTGACTCTATATTGTGTAAAATTGGTGATGTTTTATGTAAAATAGTTTGTTTATTGTGCATAAGTGAAGTGAATCATGGTGGTAGAGCCACGCTGAAACTATTATTGGTTTCAGCATGAATGGGTCGGCTCGCCCGGGGTAGTACCACCCTCTCATAGAAAACCGACGTGAAGTAACAGTGCTTGCATTGTTGCGTTTCGTTCAGTCAGTGAGAGCGCCGGAGACCCACCTCCCCTCCCCTCTCCTCTCTCCTCTCCGTTTCCCTCCCCTAACCCTTCCCTCCAAAAGATGGCAACGCACTTGCGTCTCCTCTGGTGTTGTTAGTGTCCATGGACGGTGGTGATCACTTAACAGCAGGTGACCCACCTGTTCGTATGCCACCTTTGACATAAAAAAAAAGAATGGAAAATAATACCACGGACCATGAATTCTGAGATGCCACAAAAACTCCATAGAAAGTTCTAACAAGATGACCACCATCTTGTTAGTTCATTGAAATTTTATCAGGAAACTTGTAATATCGAAACTCACTTTACAATGGCAGTAATAGTCTACTAGAAGACTGGTTGCCAAAAATAGAATGGAAGAAGAACTTGTAATATTATTAACTACTCGACAATGGCAGTAATAATCTAAAAGATTGTTTGCCAAAAATAAAGTAAAAAAAAAACTCACAATGTGAGTCAGAAACACAGATAAGTTATAGTTTACCAGTAAATTTCTTTTAATTTATCTGTGGCCAGAATACACAAACTAAATTTTAGTTAAGTCTAAAGAGATTCGATCCTAACACTTATTTTTTGCATAACAATCCTTTCAGCTAATCATCAGAGGCGAATTTTAATATTAAGAAAAACACAAGAGAATATAATTTAAATAATTTATTTAAATTCACCAATAACTTACACCAAGAAAAATAAAAACCTTTAAAAATATACAATAATTACTTACACATTATTAATTATTTTGATAAATAAAATTATATCACAAAATGGGTAATTCCTTTTTATTTGAGTACTATAAGAATGTTTTTATTTTCGAAGACATTTAAATTAGTAGCTAGTTACTATAAATTACGTTTACAGATGACACCACACAGTTTTTCACATATGTAGATCTATAGCATGCGGTTACCATTCAAGTCTAAAATTATATTTAAAAAAAATCAAATCGAGGGGTCATCTGTAAAGTATTTTATAGAAACTATCTTTTAAACAAGAAATCCCTACAGTAATTATATCCATAACACCATTATATATAAAGAAAAGTCAACTCATTTCTCTACTTATGCAATTCATTTATATTATTTAAATAATTTAATAACAAAAAATCCCGATTCAATATTTTATTTCATCACTAACGAGATCAGATTATTTTAATACAAAAATATAATTAAGTAGATAATCAATTTATTTGGATTAAATTTTGAAGAAAAAACCAGTCGAGTGTATATAAACTGATTTTAAACCGCAACAACGGATGAAAAAAATATTTATATTGGATTAATAAAATTAGTCTATTATTAAATTCGTTTTAGTAGTTTTTTGGTTAATATATTACATGTACTCATACATAATAAAACTCACTGTTTAAATGGAGACGTATAAAATTATTACCGGTATAAAGCAGTTCTGACGTACATTAAAAAAAACCGATAAATAGTAATTACATCCATAGACAATCAAGGACAATCTTCGATAAAAGATTTAAAACTTAACCAAAGTTGGTAAATTATGTAAATCTTAGACTTACTAGCTCCCAGTTTTACTGACTTTTATATGACGAAATCATAGATGTAATTTAAATTCTCCTTTAATTTATTATGTAATTTTTACAAGAGTACGGTTTACGGATTAGAAATCAAACACGTTACGACTTATTATGTAATAAATTAATGTATCTTATACACATATTACATCGTACATTATATTGTAACTATTTGTTGGCAAAATAAGACCATGTAAGGTCTATAGTGGGATACATTAAATGAAAGTAGATGTTAGAAGACCAGTCGAAGAATATGATTTTAATAATGAAGAAACAATGACATTCTTTGTAATCAAAACGTAACAATTATTAACTACATAAATATTTATCTTCGTCTTTTATCAAGGAACTATACATAATCAATGTGTATTTTACTAGTACGGCTGTTTGATTGGTATTTACAACATTAATGACGTCATAGTTATATGGAAATAAGTAATACTAAATCTATGAATAATTTATTATATTGAAACATGTATAATTGAATGAAAGGTTATTTTAATAATTAGTAAAACTGATATATTTAATAAACACGCTTGGCGTATTCAAATATCTATATATTTTTAACACAGTATTGAATCAACTCGTTTTTTCAAAGTTTCTCTCTAATAGTAAATTTCAAATTAATAAGTATTTTTTTAAATTTCAGAAGTGTAACTAATCACAAAGTTTTAAACAGTCTAGGAAATATAAAACAACTAGTTTTAAGCCGTCGGCTTATTTACCAACCAGGATGATTTATGCCTCATATTATATATCTATATTCATGTCTGTTGTGAAGGCACTGAAGGTCGTTTTGGCATAAAATTTACATTAATTTTACATAACCTTCGACTGCCACAGACTTATTCCGTGGACTAGTTTTTGAGTAATTATTAAAATAAATAAAAAAATATGTTCTTTAAAGACACACTTGCTGCAGACAACGTTTAAAATTAAGCTGTTATATATCAAGGTCTATCATTTCACATTACAAAAATAAAAACCTTTACAACGGTCTACGTTAGAAAGGACCAGCATAAAATGTAAAATTGTAGTAATACGGACAATAAAGAGCTAACATTAAAAAATATCAGTATAATTTCGAATTAAATAATTGTTAATATGGTAATAAAAAATAAACTGGCACCAATTGGAAATTGTGCGTTGCTAGAAACGTGAAAAAAAATATTATATTTTGACACTTCATAAAGTTGCCGCCATAGCTGAAAAAACAAGATGGCAGTTTAAAATCGATTACAATAAAATTGCATAAATGTCATCAAGAGACACTGTAGCAATAAGACTATAGCTGAAATGGCAAAATTGCCTAAAGATTTGTTTTCCATATATAAATTCGTACTTTTATGTCAATCTGGTACTTTGATTTCTGTCCATATCGGGCAAAATGGCGACGCTGGACCACCCCACGACCAACCCCGTGGAATGGCTAAATGACTGAGACCAGACCTTATGGCACCGGAGTGACCGTTAAAACTACTCTTCGCTGTACTACCCGGACAAAGGATATTACTCAGACCCGTGGCGTTTGTGTCGATATTCATGACCGATTCTTCGTCCAGTAACGGTTCGTAAGCGTTTAACACTGAAAATAAATACATAAATGAGTACATTTTCTAACATTAACCTTACATCATTAACTCTACGGTCATTATCTAGGTATTTAGGTAACGTTGGGACCACAGTTAGCGTGATTATGTTTATAATAATAATTATGTCTACCAAAAGTATTTTCTCTTAAACTGTGTTAAGTTGTGGTGACCAAGTGGAAAAATGGATTTGATATCTCAAACACTGACGATTACCAAACGAATTTATCGGAATTTGGGTACATTGAATGATCTAAATTGGTAACATTATAGGTAAAGGAAAACCTCGTCAAGAAACATGAACTTGATAAATGTTAAAAATGGAACAGTGAATTTCTCGACGTTTGAAATCGCTAATAGGTATGTAGTGAATTGGCGGGATAATGCCCGTATCTTCCTTTGGACAGAGGCCTTTTGTCAAGCAATGGGGCTCTTACATTCATTATTTGAATTGTGTTACATTTAGGGTATGTTCATGTATTACCTAATCACCAAAAGGATTAGTTGGTCTATGCTTCGCTTATTTTTGATGGCATACGGGTTGAGAGGAGATTCAATGACGATTACGTCAGCAATATTTTATTTCATTAGCTTTTCGTTTTTTTAACTACTAACGAAACTGTACGTTAGTAAGCATCAGAGGGAGGAGTGATAAAAAATGACTACAATTCTGATTACGTAACACTTGAACGCCCTTTTACAGATTTTATACGTTTTATACTGTATTACAATTCAAAACGGACAAATCTAGAAATTCACACATACGGTCACGTAGAGTTACTACGCTTAAGCGCGCAAATCTATAGTCCATTGGGGATATCAAAAATGTAATTATGCCATTAAAGATACCGATAAATATAATTGAAACTGGGTAATGTACGACAATAAAATCAGATGTAAATAACCTTGTACGCTTAAATATCATAAATTACAATTTTGATAACATTGTTGCCATGTGCCGGGCGCGAACAAAGACATCACTTTAATATTTGCAATTAGTCTTACGAGGCGGCGCATTGCTTGCTGTCTGCGTTTACATACGTTTATGTGGATTTGAGAACGATGAATAAGCAACTTAATTATTTTTTTGCATTTACTATGCATTTATTATTACTAGTTTTTGTTTCGCTCGCGTCAATGTAAATTTGAAGAGTAGGTACTTTTTCTTGGAATATACATGTACCTTATTTTCAATCCCCGACAACGTGTACGCAAAATTTCATTATTTATTATTGAGGATTAGTTGAACAGAAAACATTATTTTTAGGTTATTACTTGTTCTAATATACATTTTAACATACAGTTCTTAACACGTGTTCCTTAAATATTTATAACGAACGTCTCTAACTATTTACTTCGAAGGATACAAAAACGATAGCAGAAATTACTAAATATAATTTCAAAATATCAAATTCATATTATATACCGTACATAGCGTAAAATAAATGTGAATTCGTCTTTATCATTGCAGGATGATTTTAGTATTACGTAAAGAGAGAAAACACTGTTGCTGCTTCGCTAAGGCTTGATTATGATTGGTACATACTCTGAATTTTTGTTATTATAAAGCCCATATTTAGTAATTTTTGCTATCGTTTTGCTCTTGCGAAATACGGAATTTGGAAGAAGTTCTTCTAGTTCGACTGTCTCCCTTTTTTATCGTGTCAGTAACTAACATTTCGCTATTTTTATCCTTAGATTTACTATTATTTTTTCACATACACATAAAACGTATAATAACGAATTTTCTAATCGCAAAAGAAATTAATATTTATTATATTAATATTTACTCTTGCCATTTTGAAGAGAGACAACATATCTCAAACCACATAAATTAATGTGACACAAACGTTTCGAAAACCGTTTAAATTTTGACATAATAATTTAGCATCGATATATCTGTATATACATATATAATGAAAACACAGTTCCTTTGAAACCTAATCACGTCAAAACTACTGGTTATATTAGCATATGACTATGACCTTCAATGCGGAATTGTTCGTAGATGGTTATAGACTACTTATCATCATCAGCCAGCCCACGATATATTGGCAATTTATAAATCCGAGAATTCCACGGGTTTATATCTTCCCATATACGGTGGTACTACAAGAACATTACTCAGGTTCAGATTTTCTCGCGATACTTACCTTCACCTTCAGCGGATAGTGTTAGCAATTTAAATTAGTAAATGAACGAATTCCGAAAAATTCGTTGAAGGTTCGAACCTAGGGATATCGGATTGATATTCAACCGGTCAAACCACTCGACCACCACGACCTTTACTTTAAGTATAACCCTTTATTATTTCCATTAATGTGCAACGAAGTGGGCGGAAATTAGCTCGTTAATTTGTATATGTTCTTCTTGTACACATTCATAAGCGCCATCTCACGATCTAAATTGAATAAAGTAATTCTAATTCTGATATAGATAGCTGACACCTTCTAAAAGATCTGCCTTGCGAGTTACGTATGAATAAAAACTATATCAATTCAAGCCCAATAAAATACATCGGGGAATAAATTTATACAAACCCTGAATTATATAAATACTAGCGGGCCCGGCGGATCTTGGCCCGCCTTGATAATAAAAAAACATTGACAAATTATAAACCAAAGGCTTCCTAATGAATCACTTTATCTGCTGGTGACAACCGGATGAAAATCCGTTCAGTAGTTTTTGAGTTTATCGCTAACAGATAGACAGACTGCGCCGGTAAGGGACTTTGTTTTATACCTAATACCACCTACCACACCTACCTAATACCACATGTAAACAAGGATAATACTCACAATTCACGTTATCTCGGTTTAAAAAGTCACCCATGAAAACAAGTTGCAATTTTGTTGAGTCTGCTAAATTTGCAATTATCCTCAAATGGGCGACATCTCCTTCGGTGAGGTGTTCGCTGCACCATACATTCACCACTATTAACGGCCTGCCGCATAATAAGAAGGCTGGAACAAAAAAAAATCCTTAGCACAAATCTAAATATAATTTAAGAAACCTTAGATAGCAGGAACGTGCAGATTAAGTAGAGATTATATGACAAAATCGCAATATCTCGAATGATGTCAGCGCTTCACACGCCATTGTTCCGTGTACATCATGCTTGCCTGCTTAAAGAGATGATGATGTTTTTATACAAGGACTTTCCCACAACACTAAATGTGCGAACTCAATACATAAAAATATACAATTGTAATGATTATTTCTCTGAAATGTTTATTTTAAACAAGACGCCAAGCCCTATACAACCTACTATAACTTAATCATATACACAATCACAAAGAAAACGTAAAAGGAAGTATAAAATAATTTCATGAGAATAACATACATGCATATACTTTCCAGCCTCTTACATCATACATCGACATTTTAAGGACTTTAATGGTTATTTTCCTTTAAATTAATGTTTAAACCTTCATGAACCTATACGAAAGTTGCAATAACATAATAAATATTTAATAAAAGTTTGCTAATGAAACTTTATAATAACGCATACGACTTATTATTATATGTAATTTAGCAGTGATGTGTGTTCATACAAATAGACAGACAGACATTTCTAATAATGATTGAAATGTATTATATTACTTATTCCAAGACACTTACTCCAAGACACTTGCAACAATTTTTTTCCCAAAAATGTAAAAAGTACAGACACGTTAGATGTACGTTTTTATTATATGTATATCATTACATAGTATAAAACAAAGTCCCCTACCGCGTCTGTCTATCTGTCTGTTCGCGACAAACTCAAAAGCTACTGAACGGATTTTCATGTGGTTTTCGCCAGTGGATAAAGTGATTCCTGAGGAAGATTTTGGTATATAATTTTCAATGATTTTTTTATAATCAGGGCGAGACGTTTGTCGTGTCCGCTAGTGTAAGATAAATACACTTTATACATATTCATAAATATGAAGTATGCGAAAATAGTTTATTTCTAACCTATACTATGACACGTAGAATTAAACACTCATATGTATATTCAACTACTATTTATAGAAACTTATGCTGTTACTATACAGGATATCTATAATATTTTGATTTACGAACGAATGATTTATGAACGAATTAGGACAAAATGACTAAGGTCAATCACGACCCTAACGATCGATGCAATAAAATTACAGGGTGTAATTTATACAGATTTTAGTCGGTTCGATTCCCGAGTGAAACAAGAGAATTTTCGAAAATATGTGAATGCAGTTTTATTTCTTTTCAAAAATAAAGAACTGTTTCTTTGGAGTAAAATTTGCTATCTCTATTATTTAGAGTACTTTCCCTCCAAGTGGCATTAAAAAATTCCAGCCTGTACATTCATATATTAGTGATCATAATTTTAAATCCATATATAAGCGTGCTGGAACCAAACAAGAAATGGATGTACCAATTTCTCGTTTATTAGATAATAAAATTTATGAAAAACATATCAAATTTGAGAATTCATACAATTCACGTGTTGGTTAGCTATATACTATTTATTTTAACGTATTTGGTAAAGGAAATACAGAATTGGTATGCAAGTAGTAATCCGATGCGCCGTTTGATACGATGCAGATCGAATCGGTTCATAGGAATATTAAAATATTGTGAACCGTATACGTCGTGGAACGAGCATGACCATCGTTTACCGTAGACGGAGTGGCGGGTATCCGGCAATGACCTCAAACGTAATCAGTAAATAAGGTCAAAAAGTCACACAAACTTGATTTTAAAGTCGCATTAGTATTGCTATGGTACTAAAAGATATATAAATATGAAATATCGGATATTTAAAATTTGTTACAAGTCAATACTCTCCGGAGTGGAAGATAAGTGTCAATTTTCTTTTACAGAATGTACGAATGCGTTAGATTTCGGATGAGAATCTAATCAAACTTTCAAACACTAACCCATAAATAACGATTGTTTAAAGATGTTTATATAAAAATAAATAGAAAAAAATCTAGTTTTTTATGGTACTGTAAAAATTTACTTTTACTATACTTCTTTGCTATTATTGTTTATTTTTTTTTTATTTTATAAAGGTAATCTCGTGATCGGATTCTAAAAAAAAATCACAATAAAAAGCTACGTTCTTATACGTAGAGGGAAATATTTTATTGTTAGTAAAATTTATTTTATCTATAATTATTTAACATAAAGTCACTAACGGTTGTTAATATACTACAGTTTTTACTACGTTTTTAATTATAAGTAAATAATGACTTATTTCTCATGATTATTTTATTATATAATAAATAAAATCGACTTCATAAAACATACTCTAAAAATTCATCAGAATGTGTTAGACCATAAAGACAGGTAGACTAGACTAGGCGCCTTGGTTTGTCATAATCATAGAATTATGAAACCGCTTACACTTACAAACGCGCGGTTTGTTACTCTATGGTCATAATCCTATTAGTAAGTGTACATTTCATTTAGCTTCATCTATGTTCGCGTTGTATTCCATACATATACCAGGTGACCAGTTTAGACACTCGCAGTAGGTATTCTAGGATATGATACTTCATGGTCACATTAAACATATAAAATAATAATATTAAAACAAATACTAATAAACAACCAAGAAAACGTAAGTTAAAGTTTGTTCTAAAACTTTCAAAAGCTACAAACGTGTAAATAAAATAATAAACCTAAATGCAACGACCGGTACCAAAAGCTACAATGGGCGATCCCAAGTTAATAAATTTCGATAGTAAAACGGGCAATAAACCCTTTTGTTTTGTTCCTGACGTTCCCACGTTTCCTTTCAAATTAAAGTTCACCCGACGGTCATTGACACTGTGCTTTAACATAGACGCGTATAGGATTGTGTATAATTTTTGTATTTTTCTTAATAATTAGGTCAAATATTACGCACCTATTTTTTTAAATTGATTTAGATCGAGAATCAAGTGCAGGGTGTCCTTCAGAAATATTGCTACTGTCTAAACAGTCACCTGGTATACATTTCTCCAGATAAGTTATTTAGTCCATATGGAAAAACAAATGAAGGCACTGGCACCAGCTGGTTAAATAATTTATGAATAATAAAATTATTTTACAAGTATTATAGAGCAATACAAATATTATAGATCAAAATTTCAGTATATCCATAATATTAATTAGAATATGAATAATTTTAATAATGAAGAAGGTTTTATGTTATTGCTTTTGCTTCTATACGGCCCACTTTGGGCTTTTAATATGCAGCAAGTATATAAGAATGCTGAAGAAAAAGGTTGTTTTTATGTAAAAGGAAGTTGATCTAAGGATTAATAAAATCACAATTTCTTTTATCAGCAACCGTTACGTCTCGGAATTCACACATATAACGGGAGGATCAAATTGATTTTATATTTATTTAGAATTACATTTGCGAATATGAGCACGAATGTGTTACCGCTATAATTATATTATAAATATTATCTGGTTTCGCAACAAAAATACCTAAATATGTATTAATTGGCATTCTTAGTTCTACGTGCCAAACGATTTCTTTATTACATAATAAGAAAATGCAAAATACGCAAAGAGAACTTACTTTAGTACGAGTGTCCACTGAAATTCAAAGCTTAGTAAGATTTGCTACAACAAATAAGAAGGTGTAGATTTATTTGATAATATAATTTTATACGTGTCGTAACTTCTGCATAATGTTATAACTCGGGCTAAAGTTAGTGTACAACATTTTATACAACTTCTCACAATTCTAAGTTTTTTCTGTCCATTCAATTTAATTATGTAAAAATAAGGACTTTGTAACATCAAACATGTCATATAAACTGAGAAACATTCAAATGATAATTTTACACACATTAATACACACAACACACATTAATTTAAAATGTTAATTGGCCTGATTCATTGCCAATTACGAGTAAAAATGATAGACTGATAAAGTGAATTCCGAAACTCATAAGAGATGTTAAAAACTTCTGTCCGATTCAGTTAAAAAGTATCAAAAGAAGTAATATTACGCGACAACAAAGAAATTGATTTAAAAATTTGTACAAAAGCAGCATTCAACCTATCATTGTGTTCACAAAATTGTCTTTCATATTGCAGCAACATCGTGGAATGAAACCGGTTCTCTAATGTCATGTCTTACAGTAAAAACTTTAAACGTAATGTTTTTTGGTGCGATTATAAACAGATTTTTTAAAAGTGTCAATCGTTTGACAACAAATCTAACTGGCTGCCAAATGACGTTATAGTCCGAGAAAGAGTAACATGCTAAACGCAAGGAAATTTTGCTCAAGACTGCAGCTGCTAGATCACACGAGCGCTTGCGATGGATGTTCAACTATAGAGTGGTTAGAAAAACTACAGTGGCTAGACAACAGGGCATTAGAAAAAGCCTTGCCATCGTTCTATGGATTTTTACATTACCTTCACCTAAAGCTCAGAATCATTTTAGAATTTGAACCTACGAAGACGGACATAGAATCCGAAGATGCTACTATTCAGCCATTACTGCATCAAAATCATCATTGCCGTTTATCATCGTCATATTCTTACCCTTATCTAAGTAGGGTCGGCACAACATGTTTTACTTTGCCACTTTCCCCTGTCAGATGTCATCTCAGTATTCACACCTTTTATACACATATCATCATTCACACAATGCAGCCATAGCTTTTTCGATCTTCCTCTACTCTTATGTCCATCCACCACCATACTAAAAACTTATCTAGTTACATGATTTTCATCTCTCCTCATGACATGTTAATTAATTTATTACTAGTCTCTGCCCGCGACTTCGTCCACGTGGAATAGTTACTTTGGGTAACAAACAGAAGAAGCTCTCAAGAGTATAAAATACCCCCATTGTGAAACATTCTTCATTGGTGCTCCGCTCCTATTAGTTTTGACGGACCCCTATGAGATTTGACACACGTAAGAGTTTTTCAAGAAGAAAAATTGTATACATTTTCCTGTAACTCATCACAAGGTGACATTGTAGGATATCAACTTTTGTACCGTTCTATACCAATTCGTATTGAAAATTAATGTAGATATACTTTGAATTCGCATATTTATAAAATAACTGCTGTTACTCAACTATTGATTACAACAAATACTAATAATAACAAATGCGAGCAAATACGCGAGTACAACTAGTTGGATATAAATAAACGAATGGTATATTTTTATGCTGAAGTTAATACTTACAGCTTATGGCATTGGTAACAACTAATTAGGCATGATTCATTCGGATGTACGTACTGATTTATTCAAAGGTCGAAAGATAAAATTATCAGCTACGTTGTTGAAAACATTGTCTTGTTATTGAACCGTTCATATTATGTTCGACTTGACCGTTGAAAGTACAAATTCTAAAATCTGTTGAGTTCTGTAGTTAGAAGATTTTTTTCCAGCCCTTTTAATTCATATACGTTGTAGTTATCCTTTATATATATTACAATAACAAAAATATATTTTAAATGGTTTAATCCAATACATTTTTAATAGTTCAATGTATTTCAGCAAAAACTTTGAAAAGCTGGATTTCGTAAAATACCATTATTTAAATAATAATATAAAATGTGACAAATTGGTTATCACATATGTGATAATGAAATATTTCAGACTCAGTAAGACCAGTAACAGGTTTTTAGGTAGGTATAAGGTTTTACAACAAATCCCCAAAGCACATTATCAAGCGAGTTATGATGTCAAAAGGCTATTAATCAATATGTAAACGATGCGATGGTGATGTCTGGATTTAGCACCCCTATCTGTGCATTTGTGTTTAAAACCATACAATATATTATAAAAATATGTACGTGAAAAAGATAAACCGGATCTATTTTCTTGGTAATTCTTCTCGATAATTGGTTCTTTTTTCAAATCGGTGACAGTTCTATTATTCATAAGCACCTTGTAAGGGTCTAAACTGAATAAAGTTTTTTAGATTTGATTTGATTATCCTTTGTCCAAAAAAATTATCACTCGACAAAATCGGATGACTCGGAAATTACATCATCATGCATTAGTACATTGAGTGAAAATTTTAAATCGTAGAGTGAACACGAGTTGGTGAGTAATATACAGATAGATCGTATATACGTAAGTGTACTTAGAAAATCATAAAAAATAATATACCGAAACGCATCAATCCGTCTCATGCTACTTTATTTTTGTTCCCGAAAATAAACTCATAAATATATGAATCACTCACACGTCTATATTGGTAATAATTAAGTATAATTTTAGCGTAGGTTAAACTTTAAATCGAGCCAACGGTGAAGTAATCATTTAACAACTCGATATATTCAAATTATGCCAATTATGCAAATGCGAGAAGTGGTCATACTCATCGGCCATTGTTAAACAGCCCAATACCGGTGTGTACCTACATGGAAAATATAAACATTCAAGGTTTTTTAATATTTTAAATGGAAACATGTAGTTTGTGTTTTTGTGCTTTTCGTGTTTGTTTATGTGTTTCTTTAGTTCTTCTAAACTATGCAACCGATTTTTCAATACGGCTTTCGGTTTAAAGTATACATTAAACAATCGTTTAAAGTATTTTACCGGAACCGGAAGGTATATTTGTATAATACATGTACTTGAAAACTACGAACCTAGTTTTTATATATAAATTTCTTCTGTACGTGTGTGTCACTGAACTCCTCCGAAACGGCTGGACTAATTTTAATGAAATTTCGTGTGCGTGTTCTAGTGACATAGTGGTTTAGATTGACAATTGGAACCGGTAGGTGGCGCTGCGGTTGACTTTTAGGATTTTTTTTATTACCAAGGCAGGACAACGTGCGCCGGGCCCGCTAGTATTTATATAACGTAGAAACAAGTCAATGTCTTCTAATAAAGTCATAAGGAGTCTTACATCGCTAACGCTGGCTAAACTAACTATATGAGATAGATCAAAATAATGTTCACTGGAATATTACACCTTAAAATTGCCTATATAAAAGTCCAAGAGTCCATGATCCATGGTATATCTATTTCCTAAGGATAACGCAGAGTAAACATTTTTACTTTAAAATATTATTCAAATATGTGTAGCCCTTTATAGTATATAATTTTAATGAATATCACAAGTCTATATTTACGCGGAAAAATAAAAGTTTAATCTCCGGAACACTGTTAAGAAGTTTCTATGACTTTGATAAACTGTAAATATTAAAGCTATAAGGACTGAATTAAAATCATTTAAATATTTGTGACACCAGTACTAGTACATATCATTATAATTAGATAGTATAAAACAACTTCGCTACCGCACCTGTCTGTCTGTCTGTTCGCGATAAACTCAAAAACTTCTGAATGGATTTTCATACGGTTTTCACCCGTAGACCAAGTGATTTATGAGGACGGTTTTGGTATATAATTTGTCAAGGTTTTTTTTATAATCATGGCGGGACAACGTCTGCCGGGCTCGCTAGTACTAATATATTTAGTACCCGTGCGAAGCCTAGTCGTTAGTTTATAATAAACTAAAGAGGACGAGACAATAGTTTTGCCTTTAACATAAATCCATTCTTAGAAATCACATATCTATTTACAAAATAAAAATGGAAATTTATGACATAATATTTAAAACGAAAGTGGTACCATTAAATAAAATGGTATAAACTAAATGTAGGTGGTAGAGCCACGCTGAAGCTATTACTGGTTTCAGCATGAATGGGTCTGCTCGACCGGGGTAGTACCACCCGCTCACAGAAAACCGACGTGAAGTAACAGTGCTTGCATTGTTGCGTTTCGTTCGGTCAGTGAGAGCGCCGGTGACCCACCTACCCTCCTCTTCCCCTTCCTTCTTCCCTTCTTCTCTCCCTCCCCTCCAACACAGGCTGGCAACGCACTTGCGACTCTCCTCATGTTGCAAGCGTCTATGGACGGTGGTGATCACTTAACATCAGGTGACCCATCTGTTCGTTTGCCTCCTATGATATAAAAAAAAAACATTTGCCAGAGTTTGTTTACATAATATATTTAATGTGTAAGTCGTTGAAATGATTGTAGGTATGTAATTAAAGGTTTTAAAACAAGATGATAATAAAATTAATACACATTTGTCTCATATCTTGCATTTTTTTTCTTAATAACATAAACTTATTTCTATATACTTACTATTTTATTAACGAGATAAACTTTTATATATTACCAAAAAAAATACGGAATAATATTATATTTTATCACTTAGAATAAAATATAAGTATATTACTTTAATAAAAATGGTATGAGAGCTACTAGCTTCTCTAAATCTTTGCAAATTAGGGAATGAACGTTTTACTAATATGGCTTACGCGAGTCCAAACTGCACTCTGTTAGTATTTATATGCCTTGACCAGAATGAACTTATTTATTTATTCAGTTCATAATTAACCGAAAAATTATAGCTATATTATATATTTAAACTCACTACTATTATAGAGGCAGAGTTATTATGTACTATCTTTTGCTAACGGCTTCGCTTGTTTTAATATATATGGGGGAGCCACTATTGACCTGCGATACCGTGCGACTATATCGGAGGTGTTACTAATGACCTCAAACGCTATTGCTTGAAGTTATTCGCTGTTAATTATATACCCCGGTATGAGACGCCATTGGTTGGAAGTATCGGATATTTATGTATCTTGATAATCTTAAAAGGTGACCGACGACTAGATACTGGGCATCCTCGCTCAGACAGTTGGGCTAGTCACACGTACGGATAATTCATCGTAACTATATTCAGAGTGTTTCTGTAACCGGTTAACGTTTTACTCGATTGTTCTTGGTGGATTGATCGATTAAATTATAACCATGACGTCATACTTCTATATGGACGCCATTTTATCGCTGCCCCGACATTACATTTTTCTGGTTGATTGGTACCCCATGTTATTTTGTGTACCCATGACAATGTATGCAAAATTACGCGGTTATGGGTCGAGTAGTTAAGGCGGGAAAACGTAACAAATAAACAAACAAACTATTTTTCACATTTATAATATTAGTTAGGATGCAATAAACAAAGTAGTTTCTCAATCACTAACACCAATCACAAATTATATGTGGCCATGAGAAAAAACAAAACTCGTTCTTGAACCCTTTGACATACAACACCTGCCTGTCAATTAAAAATCGAATTTCATTAATTGCTTAATGATGCAAATGAGTCTTTGGTAAATGTAACCAAAAATTTCTATGTAGTGCAGTCGTTTTTTTTTTCGATACATTATAATTCACTAAATCTTCGTAGATTATTATTCTGTTTCTGATATGTCAGATATAATCTGATCGGATTAATTTTATTCTTATCTAAGACGTTACTTATCACATAGAGTTCTTTTTTGGCAACCAGTCTTCTGGGGTATTACTGCCATAGTCGAGTAGGTAATAATATTACTCGTGTTTTGAAATACAAAATTCTTATAAGATGGTGGCCCTCTGGTTCAAAATGAAAAAAATCGATGTCTAAATGAAATCATAATTATAAATTTGTAACAAAAAACAGGCGGTTACATAAGGTGGTAAAACTCTCAAATTTTAAGTAAATATAACTTTACGAAAATAACTCACTCATGATACAATTCTCAATTAATTTTACACGACACCATGAGTGGTGTAATTTCTGAGTGATATTGAATTAAATTAAGTCTGTACATTATGAGGAATAGTTATATGCCCAGTATAATCGTTTGGAAAAGTAATGGATACACAATAGAATTAAATGATGAATCTAAAACAAAGATATTTTTAATACTACCAATAACTTTTGAAAATAATTCATTTTTGTTGAAAATTCATCATCATCTGTACCAAATATAATTGCTATATCAGACTGAACTGCATCATTGTAACCACCGATATCTAAGCCATGGATTACTTTCATGAGCAAACAAATTTTGTTATTTTGAATTTACAATGTATTTATTGGTTTTTTTTTTATTGAATCATCATTTTAAGTGAGTTCACCATAAAATACTAAATATTAAAATATTGACATTGACTTTGATAATATTGCTTTACTCTTATGACAATGTGAAGCAAAATGGAAGCAGTCCTGTCACATAAAAAAATTGAAATTCAATAACACCAAAGAGAATAATAATTACTTCAGTGGTTCCATAAATGATGTATCAATTAATTTTTAATGTATGTTATTTTATATCATTATACAATTAACCTACAATTTGACCAGTTGATTTCAAAGAGTATGCATAATAAGTGAGAATATTTAAGAGGACGGATGAATGTTTATCACTGTCAAACACAATAACAACTGAACGGATTTTCTTGAAATTTTACATTAATATAGCTTATATGTACATAATATAATACACACAGAACAATTAATAAATATATTTTATTTAAACTGGCCAAACTATAATGATAAATGTCAATGGTATGTACCGCTGTTAAGAGTCAGAGCCACGCTGAAGTTATTACTGGTTTCAGCATGAATGGGTCGGCTCGCCCGGGCTAGTACCACTCGACCCACAGAAACATCTACGTGAACTAAAACAGTGCTCGCAATGTTGCGTTTCGTTCGGTCACTGAGAGCGCCGGAAGAACACCTCCTCTCTCCCCCACTTCCCACTCTCCCCTCCTCCACTTACCACTCTCCACTCCCCAAATACAGACTAGCAACGCACTTGCGACTCCCCTGGTGTTGCAAGTGTCTATGGACGGTGGTGATCATTTAACATCAGGTGACCGACCTGTACGTTTGCCTAAACTGTGACATATTTAAAAAAAATATTTAGAAATAATTATTGCATAGGAAACGCGTGCGAAGCGACGGAAAATCGCTAGTAAAGATAGAAACACAGATAAAGTCGAGGACGACTACTAGTAATTCCATGAATGCTTACCGTAAGTACAAACAAGTACTTATTATAACAATTTAAACCTATCATGTATTTCCACTAACAATAAATAAATAGTCATGCAAACAATTTTGTATATAGTAAAAAGATTGCATCAGACATGCAATGTTTGATGTCATGTAATAAGTATAATTACATATGAATGGAATATAAAATATCATTAATAAACATAAACTTCTTTTCAAACTCGTATTGTCTGTATTTTCAGTTTTTTTGTAATTAGAAACAATCGCTTGTTCAGCGCTAAAACGCATCATTCATAACAATTTTAAAGTCCTAGTTATTCAATAAGTTGATAGGAATGTTTCTTGGGTAGAATAAAGTTATAACTACTGAAGCAATTTATGTTATGATTCGCTTTTTTCGTTTAAACTTCACAGCCTGTCTTGGACAACATCATCAAATCCTCTTCTCACAGTTCCAGTTTTTTTAAATCATTATCTAGCGTTCCTAACTCATCAGAAGATCTCCTTTGCTTTTCATTCGTTACTTATCATACCACGATATTGAAATTGGTTCATCATACAAATCCACAACCCTAAATTACTGTTAATGTTCAAAACAAGACAAATTTCATATATGACCTATGGAACTACAAACGCGACGAGATTTATTTTCAGCAATCACGTCGCCGACGGACATCGCTGTCAATTCACATCTTATTTGACTCAATTAGGCACACGATATAACAGCAATTTATATATGTCAAGAAATAAACGTAAATGATTTCTCGTCAAGGCTTACTTTGAGCGTTAAAATGTTATTTAAATAAATATGTGGCATTATTATGAAGTTAGTATATAGTGTACTAATTATTTTTAAATTTATTTTAATTCTGAACATTATCAGAATCATTTGTATCTTTACATTTCAAAATGAGCAAAGTCCAATTTCAAAGTCAAAGTCCAAATCCAGCAGTGCGACGTTATGAGAATTATAATGGCTAGGTTGTAACCAGATCAACTTTATACCTGTCAGTATCTATATAAATCAATTTTTGGGGTGGTCGAGTAATTTGAAATAATGAGATATTCGGTAGAATGTCAATTCGATGTTCGTAAGTCCAAAACTCAGCATGTACAGACGAATTTTTTTCGAAATTTTCGTACATTTAATGGAAATCGGAACCTGAGAAATGTTTTGTGCAATAGTACCACCATATGTGCGAAAATATAGAACTGTGGATTTCTCGTTGGAATCGCCAATACTTCTTGTGGTGGCATGGCGATTATGAAAGAAAGGAAGAAATACTTTATTGTTGGAACAACCATACAATGAAATTAAATTACACAAACTAATTAGACAGAAAAAAATACATTTTAAAAATGAAAAATAGATGTCCACCAATTGCCGAACCCATTCAGCAAAAATCTGCAATACTGTAAGTAGTACTGCAGCGCTGATTTTCGATGGAAACCTATATATGATGATGCGTCGTGCCGCCATTTTGAAAATATTTGCGTCATTCAAAAATGGTGTAATATGCCCACGGCGCGGGACATCGAATCAAAATCTGGCACAAGCATTCTGCACACGCTGGATGAAACGATCTGAACGTGATAATAAACAAGGACCATATACACTGTATCACAGTAATTAAGTCTCGAAAGAACTAGACTGTCAACAAGTAGCTTCCTCAATGTGATACTAAAATACTGTCTAAAGCGATAGAGTACTTTTAACCTATAGAAGCAGTTTCTAATAACATCATTTATGTGCGACTCAAAACGAAGTTCCGTGTCGATGAGTAATCCCAAATTACGAATTATATCAACCCTATATATATTCTTGTCCATAATCTTTATCACTGGATTGGCGGATATAATATAATTAATTTGCATCTTGCTTCCTAAAACCATAAATTTGGATTTGGTGGGATTGAGGACCAGTGTGTTTTGCTCAGACCAGGATATTACTCTACTGAGATCCTCATTAATTTTATGAACGGATGCCTCGAGTCCATGATACTTAAAATACATGTATAGTTGTAGATCATCCGCATACATGTGGTATTTACAATCATGCAAACAGTGGGTAATGTCGGCACTGTATATAATGTACAGTAAAGGTCCAAGAATAGATCCCTGAGGAATTCCTCTAGTGACAGGACTGAGGGAGGAAGCAACCGAGGAACCATTTCAGTAGATAATGCTTATATGAGAGTTTAAAGCTAAGTTTACTCTTTTTGGATCGACATGGTGGTGGGATGTTGTTCCAACAACGAGTGGCAGCATATTTAAATGACCCTCTGAAAGCGGTAGTTCTATGGAGAGGTATCGATAATGGATTAGTCATGGTGCGAGAACATGAAAAATATCTGTGCTTATCTTGTCTCCACTCTAACTTGTCATTCAGATATTTTGGGTTTTTGGTTTTAATCAGCCCAAAAAGTAACGTAGCCATATGTATGTAACTAGCATCGTGCCGCCATTTTTAAAATATTTGCGTCATTCAAAAATGGTGTAATATGCCCACGGCGCGGGACATCGAAGCAAAATCTGGCACAAGCATTCTGCACACGCTGGATGGAACGATCAGTACGCGATAATAGACAAGGACCATACACTGTATCACAGTAATTAAGTCTCGATAGAACTAGACTATCAACAAGTAGCTTCCTCAATGTGATACTAAAATACTGTCTAAAGCGATACAGTACTTTTAACCTATAGAAGCAGTTTCTAATAACATTATTTATGTGCGACTCAAAACGAAGTTCCGGGTCGATGAGTAATCCCAAATTACGAATTATATCAACCCTATCTATATTCTTGCCCATAATCTTTATCACGGGATTGGCGGATATAATATAATTAATTTGCATCTTGCTTCCTAAAACCATGAATTTGGATTTGGTGGGATTGAAGACCAGTGTGTTTTGCTCAGACCAGGATATTACTCTACTGAGATCCTCATTAATTTTATGAACGGATGCCTCGAGTTCATGATACTTAAAATACATGTATAGTTGTAGATCATCCGCATACATGTGGTATTTACAATCATGCAAACAGTGGGTAATGTCGGCACTGTATATAATGTACAGTAAAGGTCCAAGAATAGATCCCTGAGGAATTCCTTGAGGACTGAGGGAGGAAGCAACCGAAGATCCATTTTCTTTTCTTATTTCAACATACTGTGAGCGATTAGCTAAATAACTGTGAAACCATTTGATACTATTTTGGTCGAATCCATAGTAACGTAGTTTAGCTAATAATAAATGTATGTTGATAGTATCAAAAGCTCGTGAAAAATCGAGCAAAAGAAGAGTTCCCTCCCCCGATCTCGTGCCTCAAGAATATTGCTCACAATGTCTAATAAAACCGTAGTAGTACCACGTCCATGTCTGAAACCCGATTGAAGACACGGTAGAATACTGTTACTTTCAAGATATTCTGTAATTTGGGTCTTGTGTCTTGGGTCTTGTGGTGAATATTTTAAATCGTATTCTGAACTTCGTCTCTTGACTCGTTTACACTCGCATAAGATTTAATGCAAATTTAATTTTTTGCATATGCCCACAAAAAATATCTAAAGGGGTAAGATCTGGCGATCTCGCAGGTCATCTGATTGTGGCGTTTGTACCAATCTAGGTATTAAAATGGTTATTAATGTAGGAAGTACTGATTCTGCTGTAATGGGCACCATCTTGTTGTATAATTATTTGGTTTTGCTTTTCATCGGAAAGACCATTTAACTAATTTCTCAAGAGGTTCAGTATTTCAAGATACTTGACAGTGTTTCAATAACCTTCGTACACGTGAACTAAAACAATCCTATTTTTCATAATTCCGCACCAAACGTTGAAAGAAAATCTTATTTGACTGTTAGTTTCACAAATACGAACAGGATTCACTCGAGACCAATAGTGGTTATTGCGGCGTTTGTAAATACCATTATTGCTGAAGTTGGTTTCGTCAGACCATACAATGTTGCTCAAAAAATTAGGGATACGATCAATTTATCTCAGCATGCTTTGACAAAATTGTAGTCGTCTCTCACAACCCCCAGGATGCAATTTTTGCATCAACCGACCATCACGATAACATTTAAATTTATACTTTTTCAACGCTTTAATGACGCGAGTGTGGGTTGTTCTAATTACTTCGGAAGCTTTCGGAAATGCTTCGAAGTATGTTAAAACATTTAGATCAAAATCGTTATTGTTCTGCTGAAGAGTTTGCCGCCGACTTTTGTAACTGTCCGTATTCTTTAAATTTTCTATCATTCTTTTCAATACAAACCGAGTTCACTTCATATTCACACTTCACATTTTGTTATTTAAAAAATAAGCTTCCATTAAATCAAATTGTTCTTGATAAGCCATTTTTACCGTGAGGCAAATATGAAATGATTTATGAAACAATCAAATATGAATAACAAATGACAATCTATTTTCTAATGTAACATTCCATATTTAAAACTACCTACATACACGCAGTTATGTCGCATCAAAGAAAGGAGTTTGCATTACAAACACGTGCTATTGCAATCGTCTTATCTAAATAGTACTTAATTTGTCATTTTAATTGATGAATAACGTCAATAATACTATAAAACGCTATAAAACTAACATAAGTAAACATAAACAGATGGTTCTTTGAGTAAAAGTGAATCATTGAATTTATAAGTACAGATTTCATGGTTTTCCTTTCATTAAATTTACCAAGTATGTTAGAGAGATTTATTTCTTTTCATATTGACCCCAACGCCCGCTGCAATAAAATTACAGGGTGTAATTTATACAGATTTTAGTCGGTTCGATTCCCGGGTGAAGCAAGTGAATTTTCGAAAATCTTTGAATGCAGATTTATTTCTTTTCAAAAATAAAGGAATGTTTTTTTGGGGTAAAATTTGCTATCTCAATTATTTAGAGTACTTTCCCTCCAGGTGGCATTGAAAAATTGCACCCTGTATAAATAAAATGATAGAGGTATGTCGTTGTGCGCGCATTATGAAAAACTACTGAATAGATTTCGATATAAAAATAAAGTTTTAACTATTACATACTCGGTCCTTCTCTTATCTTATAAGAAATCAAAATCACGATATCTTCATTTAATATAAAGTTATTAAAATATTAATAACTACTATATTTATAAGCACTATGCGTTCAACAATATGTGTTTTCTTGTCGTGAAAGAATTGGGGCAAGAGCTGTGATGCGCATGCGCAGGAGAGGGGGAATTAAACGCCTAACATCGTTTACAAAGACATTTTGCAAGCAAAGTATATTTCTGCTCTCCATGTTTTTTCCTCTGTACATAAAATATATTATCAAGATAAATAACGCAGACGGAGTCGCGGGTATCAGCTACTTGTTAACAAAATCGTAGTAGAATCACAATAAACTTAAGTAGAATGAGAAGTAGGAAATCAGCGATAATGGATGAAAACAGTGGTCGACGCAAAGGAAGCGATAAAGGTATACAAGAAACTTTATACTCTTTCAAAAGAGTCTGTAATTCTCTAGGAATTGCATTTTTCTATTAACTCAAGTAGAAGCTGATGTATTTAATGTTGGGTATGTAGGTATTAATACTTGCGATATAGGTCAAATATAAAGAGCGGACACACGGGTACTGTTATTTCAAACCCTTATGTCCGTACATGCCTCGAGTTGGTGTCCCACATACCCATTTAAAGTACTCAAACAATTGTTTTAATAATTCATACAGGAGCGTGTTACCGCAGTGTTAACGTGCACGTAACCGTACGTACGATTACGTTAAGCTATCGCGTTTCCTTTTATCCGTCCGAGTGTGAAATACGTGAATGTTTACAGCCAGCTCGATGAAATCGCTACGATTCAAGAACAAATCTTCAATGGGCTTTTGTTTGCATTTCGCGCATCTAATAATAAATTTAGACAAATACATTTCTGTGGTGCATGCCTTCCGCCACGCATTTTCTAAACCACCTAGTATCTATAGGTGACTTTCGGCATTTTAACTTGAACTAGATCTTCTCTAGGCTCAACGCGTTATCATTCTAGCGTACATAACCAATTAACATTAGGTAAAATTGTACCACGCGCACCTATAAAGTTTTAAGAAGTTAAGGTAACTTTATAATTATACAATTTCTTTATTAAGATAAACTTCGTCAATAATCTATGAATTGCTTCGAAAAAAGGATAATACGGCCGTTTCGCTTGTATGCTCGACTTGGCGGGGGCACTGCCGTACCCCCAGATATAAACAAGAATCAATTGCCGAATGTATGTAAACGCATAAAATCACACACACAACTATTTCGCTAATTCTTCTTTTATTGTGTTTGTAATTATCAGGACAAGGTATGCATGAAACACGTTTGAAAATTTGTATGGAAAATTGAGGATTTTTGGTTAAAAAATCTCCGTATAAAAAGTGAATGAATTAAAGACAGAAAAGAATATCAAGATCTTCAAAAATAGTGCCAGAATATTGATAGATTGATGTTCAGTTATTTCATTCGTATTATAAAAGAAAGATAAGGGTTAAATTATCTTCATGAATATACCCGAGCAAACCCGGGGCGAACAGCTAGTGAATAATAAAAAGAAACCATACATGAATCGTATTTTCTTAAATCTTTATCTCTACTATAATATCTTTTGCTTTGAAGAAACATCAAAACTTTAAAAAGATGTAAAGAAAATTTACGAGTTCAATCTATTGCTGATATATAATCGGCAATCTTAACATAGTTGGAATGAACAGATGCATGTAATTTATCATACAATTTTGCGCGCGTTGTGGTAATTTCAGCCATTGGAAGCCGGAAGCATATTATGTAACTAAATAGACATTATAACAATATCAAGGCAGTGTATGACGCTGGTTTATAAATTTTTGTCTTTTATAATGGTTCTCAGAACGGTGGAGTTGTGAAATTATACTCACATAATCGCGTAAAAATAATTTTAGGAGTAGTAAATATTAAACAAATATATCATTCAAAACTAATTCTAACTAATGTTAATTTTATTTATGCTAAAAATAAACCCTTTTAAAATTTAAAGGGTAGTTACTGTTTCATTAAGGGGCCGTTCAAGTATTACGTAAACAGAATTTTTGTCCTTTCTGACCGCCCCCTCCCCCTGGTCAGCAAAAGTAAGCAGTGGTGCTCTTACAACCTTTCCCCCCATGTTTACGTAAACATTTATCTAAATCTGTTCCGGTTTAATAGAGAAATATTGCTGACGTAATCACTACCCAGACCCCCCCCCCATCAGTGCCTACGCGATACTTGAATGGCCCCTAACAGGCAAATCCATATTAATATTACATAACCAATGTCTTACACCATATTTGTAGGGACTGGAAATTATTGTACTCGTGCGACATTATTATTAAAATAAAATGTGTAAAGCCTTTGATGATCTGATAGTATAAATGTTAAAACAATCTAGAAATATGAGACGTAGGTTTTTTTTTTAAACAATAAATAAATAGTAATAAAAACATACCTTGAGGTGCAGTGATAAACCGTTCGCTTTGTAAAGCGGACAGCTCGCTGACTAATCGTCGAACGTCGGTCGCTTCAGTCAACAGGCACACTTGATCCAATTCTATATCTTCAACCGTAATACCTTTGTACGTCGAATCGAAGATAAAGCCCAGTTGCTGACTGTAACAATTAAAACCAATACTTAATTAAAATGAAAATGAACAGACACAAAGACTTATACATCGTTCTCTTTTCATTGCCACCATTTCTAGGCGAACTTTCAATATCAATGAAAACTGGTTAGTGGTGAATTAAAATACCATTAACTTAAAACTGATTCATATCCTTACTAATATTATAAATGTGAATATGATTTATTTGTAACAATTCTATGTCTTTTTTTTATATTATAGGAGGCAAACGAACAGATGGGTCACCTGATGTTAAGTGATCACCACCGTCCATAGACACTTGCAACATCAGGGGAGTCGCAAGTGCGTTGCCAGCCTGTGTTGGAGGGACGGGGGAGAGGAAGGGAAGAAGGAAGGGGAAGAGGAGGGTAGGCAGGTCTCCGGCGCTCTCATTGACCGAACGATACGCAACACTGCAAGCACCGTTACTTCACGTCGGTTTTCTCTGAGAAGGTGGTACTATCCCGAGCGAGCCGACCCATTAATGCTGAAACCAATAATAGCTTCAGCTTGGCTCTACCACCTACAAAATGTCTTAACTACTCTACCGCGATCATTATGAAATTTTACATATACGTTGGCTATAGTACCGAAAATCCCATAAAGTAGTACACTTTCATCAAGATAAAAGTAATGTTCTCAGGAGACACGTCAAATCTACATTAACGCGTCCGAAACCTCGAACAAAAGTTAGTTTGATAATAATAATGGCAGTTTCTTTATGGTTTACAAAAAATATCGCTGGCCTTCGAATCCTGAACTAAGTTTAACTAGAAACTCTGATTCCAGATTTCTTTGACCCTTTTAAGCCTTAACCTTTTAAACTTTAAACTACAGATTTGAGGGAGGAACAATCAAAAGAAATAACAAAATAAAGAACGTTATACAACGGTACATTTCAAAATGAGTTAAATCCAATTTTAATCGTTCATATAACATGCTTAATTTTTTTAAGATACCCAGCTTTTTATACATGGATAACGGTGTTCAAATATTGCCGTCCATTAGAATTTTAGTTTTTTAGACGCGATAATGTCTTATAAATCCCTGAACGCCGACTTCACGCAAGAAAAAGCATGACTCATTGTCACGTTACGCCTGAGCCGAGCGTGCACGCGAGAGAAACAAGCGATAGAGAGGTGCGATCGGCCTAGCGTTTAGCTTGTGACGCATCTATCGATATACAGAATAATTCTATTAAATTCATAAAAGTATGTAATTTTTTTATCAATATTTTCTTATGACGTGATGTTATCACGTAAAATTTTCGTCAGTAAACTGACTTTACAAGACAACTACTTTTTTTAATGATCTTCATCTTTGCACAAAATTTAAAGATCTTGAAAAATAACGTAAAGTATTAGGAACGGTTAAAAATGGATTTAACTCATTTTGAAACGTACCGTCCGTCACAAATATTAAAGTACAAAGACTTATTCAACTTGATTCCTTCCTCTCCTTTTCATAACCGCACCACACGTGCTGGTCTTCGGAGCCAAAGTTTTACGGTAAATCCTATTTGGGCACGAACTAAAAAGTTCGGAACATCTTATCTTTGCCGTACCGTGAAGCTGTGGAACAATCTCCCGGCCAGTGTGTTTCCTTCTTCCTATGACATGGGGTCCTTCAAGCGCAACGTGAAGAGATACTTACGCAGGCCGGCATGACAGCGGCGACCGGCGATGGATAGTATGTCTCTCGGTGGTCGCCATTGTTTTTGGATTGTACTGTGCTTACCATCAGGAACAGTACAGTCACTTTGCAGAGGTACAATTAAAAAAAAACTTGAATTTAAAAACGCGGGACATGTTTAAAATATTGAAAAGAGCAACGATACTTTTTTCATATAAATACGAAATACCAAATATACTATAGATCGACATAAAGATTATTGTTTGGATTAACATAAAACTTTCACTGAAAATTTCCGATATAATAAAAACACGTTTATTTTTTAAAACAGATCGATGTATCGACGACAACTTAACAATTCGGAATTAATTATGTATATTTGCTCCAGTCTTGTATTATTTCTTTGCATTCCTAATCTTCCGGTGCATAAAGCTTTCTCGCATTTTACATAAAATTCAATCTAACCATTGACATATAAAAACCAAAGACGCACAGTCTCGAATGAAAGTAGCGCTCAAAACCGGCCGCAAAAACTCCCTAATATATATACGTGGTTATAGTTATGCGATAAAATGATGATTTTGCAAATTCAACCTTACCTGAATGATTTAAAGTTGTTTTTACAAGGACGCAAGCGACGCGAGCGGCTAGACTATTTGAAATAAGTGCATAATTTTGGATTATTCTTTTTTTTTTCTTTGTCAAATTTTTATCAATATTTTACTGTTACATAATTTTATTTTTTTCATTATTGTTAATAGTGTAAGTTGTATCGATGTGACAAAACGTTGTCCGTGTTATTACAAAAAAGTTAAATACGTATTAAATACTTGGTTTAAAAAGATTTCGTAATAAATGCACCGCGCTCGCCCGAGGCAAGTTCGCGTTATACTTTTTCACAAGTCTAACCTAACGTAACCAAAGCGAGACAAAAGAGGAAGACGGCGAACATTCCGTGACCGCGGTGCATTTAATACGAGACCTTTTTAAAACCAGGGTTCAATACGTATTTAACTTTTTTGTAATAATACCGTGTAGGTTTTTACTCTGGTTTACTGTTTCTTATTATTGTTATTATATCAATTTTCCGCTGTTAACTGTTGCATTATCCATATTTGTAAATAAATAAATTGTACTTGGTTGATTTTCAAATGAAACTATTTAATTATAACAGTACATACATATACCGGTTACTTCTTCATTCAATACATTTCTCCATAATGTACGAATGTGTATAGGACCATTGCAGTATTTACTTTGTCATTGATCTTACATATGTAAAGAACTCTTTATCTATACTAATATTATAACGCTGGAGGGTTTGTTTATTTTAGTTAAACGCGCTAATCTCAGATACTACTGGTCCGATTTGAAAAAGACTTTCAGTGTTAGATAAGTCGTTTATCGATGAAGGTTATATATAATCACGCTAAGACCAATAGGAGCGGAGCACCAATGAAGAATGTTTCAAAATCGGGGTGTTTTATTTTCTTTTGAGAGCTTCCGCTGTAAGTTAGCGTTAGCCCAAAGTAACTATTCCACGCGTACGAAGTCGCGGGCGGAGGCTAGTTTTATTATACCCATAATAGGTTTTAGCGTTTGAACACTAACTCATCTTATATTAAAAGATGACACGGTCTAAGGTCACACTTAAGACCTAGAAGAGGACTGATACTAGAGTGCAGTTGCTGCAACACATCTATTGGTTTTACGCTTGGTGACACATTTTCAATAAGAGGGTGGTGGCTAGCCAGACGAACAATAAAAAAATTCAAAGACAACTTAATTATAATGATACTAGCTGGCCCGGCAGACGCTGTCTCGCCATGTTTATAAAAATATTCTTGACAAATTATATACTAAAACGTTCGACATTAATCACTCTCTCTACTAGTACAAACCGCATGAAAATGCGTACAGTAGTTTTTGAGTTTGTAACGAACAGACAGACAGACGCGGTAGGGGACTTTGGTTTATACTATGTAATGATAATATATTTAACATCGATAAATATCCGAATTAGGATCAAACAAATAGTTAAATTATAGTAAAATTGTTTATATATTATTATTATAGTAAAATTGGCGTCGCATGTAACGGTAAGCAATTTCTCTATTCCGAAACGATTGAGGGGTTTATATAGCGCATATTTGCAAATATAAAATTGTTTTATCGTCATAAATGTGCGAGTACAAACTACTCTAGAATTATTCTAATGACTCACAAGAGATATAACGCAAACAATAAAACTAAAACGATAACATGCTTCATTAGTGCTATTATCAAATTACAAGCCACTGTTTATAATTTAAACTCGTTCCAACAATCGAAGTGCAATTAATTAATAATTTAATATTGATAGTATAATAGTACATTGTTAATAAAACATTTGGGTTAATTTTTATGGTTTAAGTGATTGCGAATCATTAATGTTTTTTTTTTTTGAGATTTTATCTATATTAATATTATAAAGAGGTAAATTTTGTGTGTCTGTGAGGTTGTAGGGGGTAATCTCAGGAACCACTAGGCAGATTTGTAAAATTCAGTGTTAGAGAACTTATTTATCGAGAAAGGCTATATATCACCACGCTAAGGCCAATAGGAGCGGAGCACCAATGAAGAATGTTTCAAAATCGTTTTTTTTTTTTACTTTTGAGAGCTTCCGCTGCGTGATAGTTAGCCCAAAGTAAATATTCGACGCGGACGAAGTCGCAGGCAGAAGCTAGTATTATTTATATGTTCATAATGATACGTTTATTCTTATGTAAGTGTAAATATTACGTACTTAGAGAAATTTTACTAAAGATACAAATGCAGGGTTTCTGATGCTAATCCTAGAAAATTACGTTTACAATTTAGAAGATCATGAACCCTTGAGGATTCCTATTCAAATTAGATTATATATTATACTAGCAGTCCATGGCTTCTTAGAGTTAAAACGTATGCTAGACTATCTAGCAATATATGATTTTTTTTAATCGGATCAATTGTTCCGAAAATTTCGTCATACACTTTTTGTGATGTTATCAAACCGTTGGACAGTTTTCAATGAAAATTGTTAATTTTTATTATTGCCAAAAGATGGCGCTCATATAGTTAACATGCCAGACTACTAAGGCGAGCGCTTTAGGCACTCAGTCGATTTTATTTGACAACTAGCTCAAGGGTGCACGGCACACCTCGGCTTGGGCTGTTGCCTGATACATGCAATTCGCGACCTATCTTTTTTTTTTATCGTGGGGAAATCCCTTATTGATACACCACCCTCTCGGGGGAGAGAGTGGGTTATGTCCGACTGGCACGGACTAAAACCCCACGGTGTACGTCTTCCGCTATAGTTGGGGCGGCACGAGATCTGATGGTCTGGAACCGCCCCAGCGGTTGGCCCAGCAGTAAAAGCGCCGCCGCCGGGCCCCGTCCTGTTGGGAGACAGCCGTGTACATACCGGCCGTCTCCTCCGTCCACCGGACCTGTGCAATGGGAAGATAGGCCCCCTGACCTATCTTCCCTGGTCCGGTTACAGAGGGAGGAGGCGGCCAAACTGACGCCTCCTCCTGCCCGTCCTCCGTTGGCGGAGACGGCCACTTTCAGGGTCCTGCTCACGGACCCTCTCCGCCGCCTCCTTCTGCAAGACGACCTCCTCGCAGAAGGTGGCCAC
>MU158780.1:384765-475827 GCA_015888305.1 Antheraea pernyi | reverse complement strand
CTCCAGCGTCTGGAGTAACTCCTCCCATGCTGCTTCTTTCGCCCGACTGATGGCAGCCTGCAGGGTCTTCCTGCACTCCCTGTAGCTGCCATACAGCCGGGCTTCCACCTCGGGGTCCCTATGTCGCCGACGGCGGCTGCGCCCGAACAGTCGCCGGGCCGCGGAGCAGGCCGCTCGGAGATCGGCGATCTCCGGCGTCCACCAGTACACCGGCCGTTTGTCTGGGCGGTGTACGCTCCGCGGCATCGACGCGTCGCAAACCTCCGTGAGGGCACAACGGAGGCGGGCTGCGGACGCGTCGACATCATCCCGCGGTGGGGACATGGCCCACGCCTTGACGATAGCCGCCTCTTCCGCTAATTCACGGTTGAGGCGGCTCATCGCCCAACGGGGGAACTTCGCGCCCCTCCGGGGGCAAGTGCCAATTCCGGCCTGAGAGGTGGAGACCTCGAACCTGATGTAACGATGCGACCTATCTGAGCTAACCTAAGCTAAGCTAACTATTCATACATATATGAGTTGTTGAAACATATATGTGTACCAGGCATACATACCTCAACAACTCTTATATATATTTTGTATCGGATAATGGTCATACAAACATAGAAACTATACTTGTTTAAAATACATAGTAACTTTGGCAACGTGACAATAATGTATGTTCGACAAAATAATCAATACAAGATTTGACAATTATGTCACATCGCATGACACAATTTGAGTTTTCCGACAAGTCGGTGAATAATTTAGTACGTTGTAAAGAACCATAGAACATATCTCTCAGTTTAAACGTCCTCAATTCAAACATATTTCTTGGACAGTTTGGACTCTACAGAGCACACTCTTGTTATATTTAAGGTAATAATTGATGAAAAATGATGAATAAATGATGAAAAAATGCTATATCTTCTTTATAATTAAAATGATAGAGGTATGTTAAAGTCATATCTAAAAAATATCACGATATTTAATTTGATACTATATAATCTGTACTAATAAAGTATGCGAGTTTGTGACGTTGTAGGGGGGTAATCTCGGGAACTACTGAAAAATTCTTTCAGTGTTATATAGCTCATTTATCGAAGAAGGTTATAGGCTATATATCATCACGCTAAGACCAATAGGAGCGGAGCACCAATAAAGATTAATTCAAAATCGGGGTTTTTTTCCTTCTTGAGAGCTTCCGTTGCGTGTTAGCGTTAGCCCAAAGTGACTATTCCACGCGGACGAAGTCGCGGGCAGAGGCTATACTAGCCTATACTATATAATGTTATTAAAGCTTTAAGAGACTACAATTATTGTAGGCACTACAAAAGACTAAAAAAATTGTAATCATAGTATAACGCATATGAAATCGCGGTTATCGACTAGTATTAATTAAGTATGATTTATACTAATATCATAAATCATAAGATTATTTGTTTAGGCCGGCAGCGAACTCGCGACTCCCCTGGTGTTGCTAGTGTCTATGGACGGCGGTGATCACTTAAAGTCAAATGACCTGTTCGTTTGCCTCCTATGATATAAAAAAAAATGCTAATCGCCCTAACTACTATACCTATATCTATCGAAGTAAGTTAAGGGTTATGCAACATCACGCTACTACCCTTGGAAAGGGAGTAATTACCATACAAAATTTAGGTCAAAAAGTACGCTAAGCGGGAACGAAGTAAGAGAACCTATTTGTTTAACATACAAAATTATATTATAAGTATAGGATATGATATCTAGCAGTCTCTAACGGAATGTGTCAAGAACAATGGTATTACAATAAATGTAATTTAAATAAATTAAAACAGTACAGTACCGTTTTCTCTTTTGTTTGTCTATCGATTTACTTTATTATTTTTTGTTTAGTAGCTATAGAAAAGTTTTTTTTTATCAATAACAAAATTGGAAACATTTTTCCATACCATCTATATTATAGGTATTTCGATAAACTGAAAATATATATGCATAATGGAAAAAGTGTCATTAGAATTTTTGGCAAAAAAAAAATTGTGTTGAAAGTTTAAAAAGAATTATGGATTATGATCGAATTTCGTTAACAGGATGCCCACAAGTTTTAGTAAATCTGTTTGAAGAGGTGAATAAAATGCTATGTGAAATGGTAGAATGATAATTTTGTGAAAGACTAGCCTCTGCCCGCGACTTCGTCCGCGTGGAATAGTGTTACTTTGGGCTAAGGCTAACACGCAGCGGCAGCTCTCAAGATGAAAAAAGAACCGATTTTGAAACATTATTCATTAGTGCTCCGCTCCTATTGCTCTTACCGTGATGATATATAGCCTATAACCTTCCTCAATTATATAAAAAAGAAAGAATTTTTCAAATCGGACCCGTAGTTCCAGAGATTATCCCCTACAGCATCACAAACTCACTTTACCTCTTTATAATATTAGTATAGACGATGTACGAAAGGTTTAACTAATAACGTTAAAACCTAATTCAGTTATGATGAAGCTGATACGACCGGTATGAAAACCCCCTAAATAAAAGAAACAAACAAAAGTGACTTAGTAGTCCGGTGAAGCTGTTAAGACCTTGCTCCAAAGCCGAGGTGTGCCGTGCACCCTTGAGCTAGTTGTCAAAATAAAATCGGCTGAGTGCCTTAAGCGCTCGCCTTAGTAGTCCGGTGAAGCTGTTAAGACCTTGCTTGGCCAATAGCGTAGTCAGTTGAAAAAAAAAAAACAATAACAAAGCGAGCGGACAGTATGGCGCGGTGGATGATACGGTGATACGGGGCCGTAAAGTGTTAAAGGTATAGGTTGCATCTTTGTAAGTACTACTGATCCAATTCTGACTTACTTATAAAAGTAATATGGATAAAACCTGTATCATATCTATATTACAATTGCATTGTACGATGTCGAGAGTAGTAGCTAGTATTAAATAAATCATATCCCTACATAAAACAAGTAGTTTCCGTTGTTTACGACCGTTTTATGCGATAAAATTAAATAGTTTTAGTCTATTGGCTCTTATCGAGAACATTCGATTTCTAGACTGACCTTATCCTTACACGTACTAATCACAAAATGCACGATTAATAATTAAATCAACGTATAGATAAATATAGTTAAGCGTACATGATATATCAACTTTGAAATAATTTTAGATATGCACATATCCGGTTAAAGTCGACAATATTTCTGGATAATAGTTCCGTTAGGACTCGATAAAATAGTCATGAACTGTCCATAAATATGCTGTAAATTCCATTTACAACCTACTGTCTCCTATTATATCTTTTTATATAAATAAGAAGACAGAGATCTGCCGTATCCCGCATCACGGGAGCTACTACATAGTTCTGAAAGATTTTTTTTCGTTTTTCTTCGCAGAGGCTTCATTATAATCTAAAATTGATCATGTTTCATTGATATAAAGTCATTAAAGTTTTAAGAAACTACGAAGTTTATAAATATTACGCGCTCACGTGTTTTATTACTGTAGAGAAGTAGGGCAAACGGTGTAATGTGCATACGTAGAAGAGAGGATGTAATGGATAACATTATTTAAGCAAAGTAAGTATTTTCAAATTCAAATTTATTTTTGTTTTATTTTTTGTAAAAAAAAAAGAACGCAGAAGAAATCGCGGGTATCAGCTAGTTGTTTTTATAAATACGAACGATTACATTGTCTCTTTTTACCCGACTACGTTATATTATAGGAGGCAAACGAACAGACGGGGCAGGCCAATAATGTATAAAAAAAGATGTTGGGTCACCTTATGTTAAGTGATCACCGCCGTCCATAGAACTAGCAAAACGAGGGGAGTCGCAAGTGCATTGCCGGCCTATATTTGAGGGGAGGGGGGAGGTGGGCCTCCAGCGCTCTCACTGACCGAACGAAACGCAACAATGCAAGCACTGTTACTTCACGTCAGTGTTTCTGTTGATCGGGTGGTAGTACCCCGAGCGAGCCGACCCATTCATGCTGCAACCAGTAATAACTTCAGCGTGGCTCTACCACCTACAAATTGTCTTTCGAATTTGTTACAACGTACGACGTAATTAAGCGTCTTTACATGAATTAAAATTACACGACCTATACAAGTTTAAAAAATGTATTCTATTTAAATTGACTCAACTTAAAATAAATATGAACTCAATGAGCGCATGACTAATGTAATTTAGTACAATATCCTTGATAGTTAAGGTAATCGTTTAATTGCATACTGTTTCTTGTGAAACAATGTTTTCCTCGATCTGGTTACATTCGCCGATATAAACACACTGTTTCCTGTTTCAATTTTTACATTTACAGCATTGCTGATTTAGATTCTGCCTCTTTGTTCTACAGAAACGATTCTCTTTGAAGTAGCATTTTCTGGGTAATTATCAGTGACGAGTGCAATGTTCTAATTTAACTCGTTCGGTACAAAAAAAATGTAAAGGCTCTTCTCACAGTTATCGCATCTATTTATAAACTTCACATATTCAATGGACAATCTTGTAATTTCTTTAATGCTTATTATATGAAATATGATTATGTATGCAACTCATTGATTGTTATACGTAAGTATATATGTATGTACGAGTATGTAATACATCTTATATGTTGCTACAGTGTATAGAGTATTACCATAATAAATTTTTTCAAAATCGATTAAGGACTATCTGCCTGATACGCATATAAACAAACCGACAGAAGGACAAAAATTCCAAAAACCATGGATATATGTCCTACGTCGATTATAAAGTTTAGAATATTTTTTCTCAAATATCTTTAATGAACTGATAATTCGTCCTTTTAGTGTTTTATTATAAGTAAGATATACATATATGTGAATGTTTCCCCGTTGCAGGTTATGACACCGGTCATTACACCTAGGTTTATTTCGTTTATATTCATATTTTGGAAAGTATTAGAACAAACATTATCTAAGATTCTTGTTGTTGTTGTTTTTTAGTAATTGTTTTGATATTATTATTTTATATGTTAAATGTGACCATGAAGTATTATATCCTAGAGTACTGCGAGTGTTTAACCTATCACCTGGTATATAAAGGCGGACGATAGCCAGGATAAAGTTATACTCCAGTTTGATAGTACTGAAAGTAACGATAGACAAGACTAACTAACTAACGCTATTGGCCTGATAGGCCTTCACAGCTTAACCGAACTAAACTTTGTAGTTAGAAGAATAATCACCGAAAAAACTTCTTACGAGTAAATTACATTATGGCTTCCTTACTACCTACTTAATTTGAATTTGTAATTTAAAATAGGATATTTAACAATTTTTGTTACCGCTTTTTTATGCGTAATACATAATTAGGGACCGGTGTTTAAAAAAAATGAAAAAAAAAAATTAACGCCTTCGATGTGAAAAACTAATAAGGAACTAAAAAGCAAATAATAAGCAAACAAATAATTGAATCATTAAATTAACCCAATTAAATAAAAAATATTGATTTTTGCGGTACCTAATAATATATTTGAAGTCAGTGCCTACCTAAATTCATATCATCTACATACAAAGTTTTGGTCCACTCTCGTGCCCCATGGTGTATATCTGTATAGTACCTATACATATTTTATTACCTGCAACAAATTTGAAATGTAGGTTGGCATCGATTTCAAATATATTATTAGGTAGCGCAAAAATCAATATTTTTTATTTAATTTAATAATTCAATTATATTTCGCTTTTTAGTGCCTTATTAGTTTTTCACATCGTAGGCGGTTACTTTTTTTTGTATTTTTTTTATTTTTCCATTTTTTGTGTGCATTAATATATCTGGTTTCTAATGGGTATAATAAATCGGTTCCAATTTCACGAAAATACGTAGAGACCACCAAGTGGGTAAAACTCAAATATACGATTTTTCACCCTTTTATGGGTTGAATATTTTCTTCAAATTTACCACCTCTGGACATAACCAATTCAAATAAAAAAGAATAATTAAAATCGGTTCATAATTGACGGAGATATTGATTAACATACATAAAAAAACATACAACCGAACGTAGTAACCTCCTCCTTTTTCGAAGTCGGATAAAAAAGCAATAACATTAAATGTGATCGTTTCCTAATGAGATATTGAATGAAGTCGTTAAGCGATTGTTAGTGCTGTAAACTAACTACGTATATAAGCTTGGTACACACATATATCTCACTAACCTATATACGTATGAATATGTAGCTTAGCTTAGCTCAGTTAGGTCGCGAATTTCATAAACTAGGCAACAGCCCAAGCCGAGGTGTGCCATGCACCCTTGAGCTAGTTGTCAAAATTAAATCAGTTCGGTACTCAGTTCGAAAAAAAAAACGTATATAAGTAGAAACGGTGGTGCAATTGGTAGTCTATTGTTTTGAATCAATCGATCCATATCCACTGATAAGATCTGACAAGAAAATATTTTAGATTAATTTTTGATCGCGGTTTTCGTGTTAACGTAGACTTGATCTATCACTCGAAACAGTACTTTTTGTTTTTGGATGAAAAGTACCCTATGTCCTTTTCTGTACCGCTGAAAACTGTAAAATTTCCTCATGAGCGGTTGAATATTTAAGACGTGAATTTTTACACTAGATAAACAACTTTTTTTCTTCTTTTTTTTCGAACTGACTACGCTATTGACCTGGCAAGGTCTTAACAGCTTCACCGGACTACTAAAGCGAGCGCTTAAGGCACTCAGCCGATTTTATTTTGACAACTAGCTCAAGGGTGCGCGGCACACCTCGGGTTTGGCTGTTGCCTGATACATGCAATTCGCGACCTAAATGAGCTAACCTAAGCTAAACTAATTATTCATACATATATGAGTTGTTGAAACATATATGTGTACCAAGCATACATACCTCAACAACTCTTATAGAACAAAAAATGTCAATTTCACACATATAATATTTTGCTTAGGAAGTTGATTCCTTGAGTATGTTTTGTTTTCATATCAATATTTTTTTATTACCAAGCATACATTTTTTATACAAAGATAAGATTACAGGGATTGTTCATAAATTTCTTTAACTTAACTGTCATTGCATCATCAACTCTCGCAGATCAATTCTATTATTGATTTAGTACTTCATATCACAAAAGAGTGTATTTATTCTACATTATCAATTATTATCATTGAATAACATAAGCCGAACAAAACTGAATACTGTTTATTCAAGCTCATTCAGTTATATTTGTATTTAGATATAAAGAAAATAAGGCAAATAAATCTTAACAACATCATACCAAAATAATAATTACATTTAACTCACCTCTCTACTCTTTCTGATAAACAGTACTCCCATCTGTGACTGTTATTTCTCCACTCTCTAACTCGCCTTAGAACTGGTGAATTTAATTCATCGCAGATCATCTTCAAGGCGGCTTCATTTAATACATCCTGTATGGCTATTAATGTTAACCTGTCACAGGAAAAAAGAAGATATAACAAGAAGATAACATAGATCTTATTTTTATATTTTACATTGTCCTGCCCTGATATTAAATAAGACCTTAATTAATTATATACCTAAACCTTGCTCACGAATCACTTTATCCACTGGTGAAAACCGCATTTAAATCTGATCAGTAGTTTTTGAGTTTATCGCGAACAGAGAGACAGACTCAGTAGGGGACTTTGTTTTATACTATGTAATGATGATATATTATCTTTATGGGTTTTGATGTTTGACTAGAATAGCACCTAATACTAAATCGCTATTTAGTTGGAAGACGGTAGCATTTTAAACTTAGTGGACTGACTCTCAAATTCAGGTGCTGGAACATAAGTATAGAAGCTTGGCTACAGATTTTCAACATGATCATAGGATTGTAGCTAAGTAGAAAGGTGTTACAATAAGGTCTACCACAATAATATGGTTCTATCACTATATTTTCCTTCACTGAAAGCTCCAAATTAAGTACAGGCTTAGAACACATAGCCAATAGACGCTGTCCCTGTACATGTTTTCACTATTATCATTTCAATTATGAATAATCTCCTTATAAAAATTATTTATCCTTCATATTTCATAATTGTCATATAAGTGAGTCGGCTTCATGCTTTTATTCATTTAATTCAAAGATAAATAGTAAAAATCCCAATGAATCATTCAAATGGGCATTAAATTTTAAAATGTCTTATCATTCTGACTATATTATGATAAAAAAAATTATCAACGAAAGAATTTGAATATGTTTCTTTTATTTAACATGTGACTAGTTAGTTATTATGTAAAATTTAAATACCGATTAGTAGCATCTAAAAGGACAATATTTCAAACAATATGTAATACAAAGTAATTTTGAAACATTCTTCATTGGTGCTCTGCTTCTATTGGTCTTAGCGTGATTATATATAGCCTATAGCCTTCCTCGATAAATGAGCTATCTAAAACCGAAAGATTTTCTCAAATCGGACCGGTAGTTCCTGAGATCATAGCGTTCAACCAAACAAACAAACAAACTCTTCAGCGTTATATATTAGTATAGATAACATAAATCGAACAAAACTGAATACTGTTTATTCAAGCTCATTCAGTTATATTTGCATTTAAATATAAAGAAAATAAGGCAAATAAATCTTAAAACATCATACGAAAATAATAATTATATTTAACTCACCTCTCTACTCTTTCAGATAAACAGTACTCCCATCTGTGACTGTTATTTCTCCACTCTCTAACTCGCCTTAGAACTGGTGAATTTAATTCATCGCAGATCATCTTCAAGGCGGCTTCATTTAATACATCCTGTATGGCTATTAATGTTAACCTGTCACAGGAAAAAAGAAGATATAACAAGAAGATAACATAGATCTTATTTTTATATTTTACATTGTCCTGCCCTGATATTAAATAAGACCTTAATTAATTATATACCTAAACCTTGAGGTGTTGTCATATAATCATTATACATATATTTTTAAAGTAATCACAACCTTGAATAAAACTAATCTAAAATTCCTATAATATTGTTTAATTAACATATTAAATATTGATAAAATGGATTTATCAAATGGGGCTCTTGAGACAAATATTAGATTGGACTAGAACAGTTGATTAACATTTTTAAAGCATTTATTGCATGTTTTACAATAATCATAATGATTTTTTTATATTAAACAGATATAATGTTAGAAATTTTAATGATCACTTCAATTTTAGGGTTTTATAGTACTGAGTAACTAGTTTAGGTAATATAATGTTACAATAAGGTCTACCACAATAATATGGTTCTATCACTATATTTTCCTTCACTAAAAGCTCCAAACTAAGTGCAGGCTTAGAACATAGCCAATAGACGCTGTCTCTGTACATGTTTGCACTATTATCATTTCAATTATGAATAATCTGCTTATAAAAATTATTTATTGTTCATATTTCATAATTGTCATATAAGTGAGTCGGCTTCATGCTTTTATTCATTTAATTCAAAGATAAATAGTAAAAATCCCAATGAATCATTCAAATGGGCATTAAATTTTAAAATGTCTTATCATTCTGACTATATTATGATAACAAAAAATTATCAGTGAAAGAATTTGAATATGTTTATTTTATTTAACATGTGACTAGTTAGTTATTATGTAAAATTTAAATAACGATTAGTAGCATCTAAAAGGACAATATTTCAAACAATATGTAATACAAAGTAAATGAAGACATTGAAATATTGCTGCCATTTGCTTTAATTTTCATATCTGGCTCTTCTCATTCTGCAGATTAATAAATGTAATTCCTGAATAGCTATAGGTAAATATTAATATAATGATTTTGATAAAAGCAACATATGCTTTCGTAACAAATTATCATTAATTATTGTTTCCATTTTAACAGAGTTTAAAAACCATTTATTATTGAAGAGAGTATTGAACTATGATAATGAATAATTTAAAAAATAATAGCTTTTATATATCAATTTTATTTACCCAATTGATGACAAGATTATGGGAATATTACCACTAAGTAAATGAAATGTCGAAATTCAAAGCTAGCACAGGTGTTGTCATATAATCATTATACATATATTTTTAAAGTAATCACAACCTTGAATAAAACTAATCTAAAATTCCTATAATATTGTTTAATTAACATATTAAATATTGATAAAATGGATTTATCAAATGGGGCTCTTGAGACAAATATTAGATTGGACTAGAACAGTTGATTAACATTTTTAAAGCATTTATTGCATGTTTACAAGAATCATAATGATTTTTTTTATATGAAATGGATATAATATTAGAAATTTTAATGATCATTTCAATTTTAAGGTTTTATAGTACTGAGTAACTAGTTTAGGTAATATAAATCTTACAATTATCTAATAAAATGCCAAATCTTTAATATGTTCAGTGTTTGTGGATATTCTCATTGACAAAATATATTCTAACAATGACATCATAATATACAGTAATGCCAGTTGATTATAATAGACCATAATGGGAAAACTGTATTCAAAAATATATTATTTATAGAATATGTTTACTTACTTATATTCCAAAATAGTCCTACATATCACTTCTCTAACTCCGGGATTGGTAATTTTGTCTACACTAAGCTGATGGAGATTCCAGGAAGCGAGACGGCTACACTTTATGCCATCTCTTTCATACTTAAAAACTTCTTCAACAATAGGTCTATGGGAGTATGCCGATAGTAAATCTAATATATCGCTCACTGGAGCACTGGCAAATCCATTTGGTAGTGTCATTGGTAACTTTGAAGGCATTGACAAACTCTTCCTGTGTGGTGTTCTTGGAGATATACCATTTGATATTGTAGTATCAGTCCATCCATTTACATGCCCATTAGTTAAGTGTTGAACACTTTCTGATTTCCTAAGTTCAAGGGTTAAGTGCTGTTTAACAGTGCTTAATCTTACAATATCTATTCCACGAACTTTGATCAAGTCATCCAATGACTTGAATGGTCCCTTCTTGTTGCGATAATCTACGATGTTGGCAGCAATCTCTTGATTTAAGCCAGGCACGCATTGCAATTGGAATACACTTGATGAGTTTATAGAACACAGTCTACTTTCCATTGGAAGGCGAATACTTTCTAATGAATGGGTGCATGAACTGTTGCGGGACACTTGTTTTCTTGTATTCGTGCATATTTCTGGTCTTAACACTTCCAGCTTTTCTGCACCAATACCTATTTAAAAAGACAATATACAATACTTTCTATAACAATAACAAGAAATACATTATAATATGGTATATATATACATATAACAGATGAAATCTTATTAACATAAAAATTGAAATTGAAAAGGGGCTTAAAAAACTTATCATAATAAACTTTTAAAGGATAGCTAATGTTGAAGGCATTTGAAAATTAAAAAATGATGAAGAACTATATATTTTTTTTTTAGTTTTTGTATTCCTCTTACTTCAGAAAAGTTTAAGGTGTCTAGAAAATACAGTTAAAAGAGTCATAATTTCAATAACATAAAATAGACATTTATTTTTAGATATTACATTTTAAAAATTGTCTCTAACAAAGAAACATTACTGAATTAGTAAAAAAAGTTTTGATATATAATAATTGTTAAAAATAATTAAACCTCATTTACCAGAATACTAATTGTTATAAAGCAATGTTGTCACTCAAAAGGCTAACATAATTTGTACTTACAGAGAAGGTTGTGTTGATCTTACCTGAGACAAGGGCAAGGTCGTCAACTCGCTTAAAACGACCAATCATCTGTCTGTGTCGTACAATTTCCTGAGCCAATTGCCTATTGACCCCTGGAAGAGTCATAAGCTGCTCCTCAGTAGCCGTGTTCACATTCATCAGCTCAGGGTATTCTTCTGAAGGCGGCAAACTAAAAGTGTGACTTAAGCTTGACTTATTCAATTTATTTCGTCTTACGAAGCTCCTGAAAGATCTTTGCCGACCACTCTTACTTCTCACAGAGCTCGGACTTTGCCCCATATCAGCTGCGACTTCAATATTTGAAATCAATCATAACAGTCACAAATTTCACTGTTCACATCCAATGAAAAAAAAACTAATAATAGAATACAACGATCACGCGGCACCAGCACTATGTTTCAAATCAGAGGCTTTACAGCCAATAAAATTGGAAAACTATAGTTGTACTCATCACGTGAGCAATTTCGACGTAATCACATAAAACAATAATTATTTTGTGAACACCGTTCGTAGTCACTAAATAGTCAAATACAATTCGCAACAATGAACAGTGAACCTAACCAGTCCATTTCATTGAATCTTTTGAACAAAAATCAAAATTTGACAATTTCAGTACAGGATTGCTAATGACATTTCTGACACTTACAGCAATAAGATAACAGAGTACAGCGTAAATACCACAGACTACCAAGAGGATACTACGTATATATGTAAATATGATTGAACAATACTTGGAAAATCGTGCTCTATGTAGGTAGATGGTATATAGGTAAACCTCTCTATTCTTTATTCCGTGGATACCTACCTAGTAATCGGAAACTACATCAATACATAAGATCATTACAAGTATAATAAATAACATTAATATACAAATAGGGTATCAGTTCAGTTCGTATATTCTAGTAGAATTATTAAATCTACATTTTATACATTCAAAAGCATACATTTAAAATGTTATATTAAGACGATTTTTGGTTTATTGCATATCCCCGCTAGCACACATCGTATATGGTGTATTGAATGGTGCAATTGCATCGTTAACATGAAGGTCGACGAATATTTTTTCTTTTAGTTACTTCAGGCCTCAAATATCAGGAATAGACCAGCACCAACATAATAAAAAAAGTAAAACAATCGTATGCTTGTATTTGTCTGTTCTTATTTAATTCATTTAGCACGGCATAATTTATGTAAATGTCATTCATCAATGTTTTATTCTTCCCGTCATAGTTCTGTCCGCATAATAGCAATACAATACTCATACTTGCACCACTAGATTGATAGATATGTTGTATACTACACTAATTGTAACTGTACATTCAAACTAAGTTTATCGCACGTTAAGCGTCTTTTAGTGTCAAAAGGCTATTATAATGTTAATCAATATGTGATGTAAACTCTCAGTATATAGTATCTTATCTATGATGTAAACGATGGTGATGTCTGGAAGTGACTCTCTGTACATCCACTAAAAACGATTGTAACGTATAATGTATTGAAAATATATACGTTAAAAAGATGTACCAGATCGAGTTTTTTGCAACTTCTTCTCGATGACTGGGTTATTTTCCGAAGCGGTGGTAGTTTTCACGTTCATAAGCGCCTTGTTAGGGTCTAAATTGAATAGAGTATTTTTGATATGATTTGAATCATTAAAAAAACGCATGTTTTGCTCATAATCCGTTTTTACTTCTGTTATTATACTAAAATGATAAGCAATAAAGGGCTTTTTATGAAGCTTGATTTTAGTGTTGATGAGGATTTGACCATTCACTTAATTTTGTTTTCATTGTAATGATTAAGCAATCTACGTGTTTAACTTACCTGTTACATATATTTTTATGGACTATATCGAATTGTCTGTAAAAATAAAATAAAGTAATCAGAACAGCTTGTGTGCTATTTTTATTAAAATAATATTCTTTACAATATTACAATATCGCCGTTCGAATTATACAAAACGTTATAATCACTGGATTTACATATAAGTATATTACAGCTGAATATATTATCACTTCATATATACTGTAAAATAAATTACAGACACGAGTGCATGTTGACAATATTAAATGTTGATGGGCTGTTCATAGTAAATGGATAGACAATTTATGGTTCACGTCAATATAAACGGTGTACTGCGGTAATAGACACTATTCGAATGTGAAAACGATTTCTGCGAATAAACAATATTTTTTTTCTATGGTTATGAAAAATTTTTTCTGTAAATTCTGTGAATAAAAAAAAAACAAATGATAAAGTACCTTTTTACTTACTCCACAGATAATAACTAACGTAATTTGAATTCAATCCATTTACTATATAGTAGCTAACTAAAGTTATCTACTTATGATAACGCACCAACAATACTATATTTCTGATTTTCTTTAAGAATTCCTTTAAAATCGTTTCCAAAAAACCGCGGCGATAGTCGATATTTGAAGACTGGGTTGTAGTTAGACATCAGTAATTAAAATTACAATCAACAACATTCCAAGTATTGAGAACAGAAATAAATTAAACAATACATGCTCACTGTCTGTTTTTTTAATATATATTTTTTATGATCAATATTTTATTATTATGTTACACTCCATACAACTAAATCGTTCGAATGTAGTCTTCCGACAATCACTTATATAATAATTTTAGTGTTTTATTTATATATAACATAAGTATTATTATAAACAACTAAAACAATCACTAGTTATAAATATTGGAATCTAGCCTATTGCAAAGCGTAACAAATCTATCATTTGAGAATCTAATATTAAAATCACTAAGCCTTGACAGCTACCTCTGTATCAATAATCGAAATAACAGTCTAGCGTTATTGTAAAGTCAACCCTCTATAAGTATTTTTATAACAAAAAAAAAAATCAGCTCATTGTTTTGACCAATAAAAACATTTTACAGTAATAAATAAATTTAATAAATCTTTTGTATAAACAGTTCAATTATAAATGTAATTGTCAGTCCGTCATTTAATCTTACATTCCTAAAGCATTGTCTCCAATGTAACACCTTAACTGTACCAATAACAGTAATATAGGAAATCTAGAAAGTTCTATCGTGAAAGAACTATTACAGTGTATTCAAGTCTTTATACACTTATGATGTAGGGAATGCGAGGTAAATTGACGGTTTGAAAGTTATTTCCTTAATTGATACTCACACTTGAATGGTTAATGTATTTCGATATGAAAATTAAAAACAGTAGAGTATGAATCACGTTACAATAAATGCCTATTTGAGGATGTTATGTGGCTAATACATTACAGAGATTTATTATTAGAAAGGGAAAAAAACACATTTTGTTCTACACAAAAATCATATCACAGAAACAGATGTAGATAATAAAAAACAAAATAAAATATCCTGTTAAATTTGACTAGTATATTAAAAGATTAAAGTAGAAAATATAATTTAAATGAGCAATATTTTTCAAACTCTAACTATAGATTTTTGTCGAAGATTATATATAAAATTAAATCTATATCTTTATTAGATGCTTCAATAAGTATTGCGTTTAATATGAATTAGAATTCCATAGAAATTGAAGTCAGAAAGGGAACATTGCATTAGAAATAGTATAAGCATTTTTATCGATAAAATTCTTAGGGAGTGTCCGCATGATTATCGATATTTGGAAATTGTTCTAAATTTCATTTAAGGTAATTAATTGAAAAACATTGCTATTAGCTGCCTCATCACTTCCATTGTTCACATAAAATTTAAACATTGACCACTCCCACGAAGCTAAGCGATACGTATCTTAAGTAATTATGCATTTTAGCCACCTAACATTTAATCCCCATTTTATAAAAATAGACAATACGCCAGCCTTTTACAATGAATCTCTTTATCCCTTGTACAAATATTTCATATCAAAACTTGCCATAGACTCCATCGTACTAAGATTGCAATTAGGATATAAAAACATTATTCATTGACGTATATAAAAGTTACTAGATATTGCATTAAACTATTTGGTATCATATTTTTTTGTTATTATATTTGAAAATAACTCATTTTTGGATGACGTTTATTTTATTGTCATTATTCGAACTCCTTCAAAACAATATATGGGCTTGTAACTATTTTTGTCTATTACGGGTTTGGAAGGTTGGGATACTATGTAACGGTAGAGTTACATATGTGAGCATAAAAGCAAAGACGTCACTATCTATGTTATCGTGTAATACCAAACCAGATGTATCACCATCTTATTAATAAAACAATTATTGTTTACTGGTCCCAAAAGTAACATATTGCTGTGAGTTCAGATGATAAAATATTAGTCTTGAAAATTGTTTTTAAAGGATTTTAAGTATCACTTCTAAAGTGTAGCAAAAACTCTCTTTATATTACAAAAAAAAACTAGTAATTCTGGAACATGTTTGTCAGTAATAATGTTTTTATAGCAATGTTACAATTAAGATTAGTTTACCTCCTAAATATTAATTCCAATCTACTTATTATCCATATAAATACTAAGGTTTGAAAAAAGCTATGCTTTTTTGTAATAGTGGATCGAAAGAGAATTTAAGTACTCTAAGATATGATTCTATTAATGATATTGGTAGATATTATAATAGTGACCTTTAATTATGAAATAAATAAAAAGAGAGAGCGTAAAGGCAAGAAACACCAAATGAAACTACATTCATAATTTTAAAAAAATTTACTATATATTAATAAGCACCAAACCAGGTTTGGAATGTTCAGTATTGCACCACTAATGAACAAAATCGGATCATTGTATATAAAAAAAAACACACTCGGCTTGTTGAAGATAAAAATAACAATATCAACAATCTAGTAAAAGTTTACCTTAATCTAACATCACACATCTATCAACTCTGTCAGCGTTATACCAGGTGACTGGTTAGTCGCTCGCAATATTTTTACAGGGCACTCACTCGACGTTTCTCGTTCTAAATTAATTAAAAAAATAGGTGCTTAATAATTGACCTAATTATTTAGAGAAAAACAAAACTGATATACACTCCTAACGCTTAGTTTTGGTCACGCGCCAGTATGCGTGCTACCACGTCCCTCCCGCTACCCGCACCGCACGCGGCCGCCAAACCGTGCCCAGTTAATTGGTCGTTGAAAGAGATAGAGATAGTCTACCCGTTATATAATGTTAAGGTTATTCACCCCGGATGCGCTCTCGCCATTCGCCTTCACTTTCGTTCATTGAGCGTTTTATAGCCATACTTTTAAAAGTCTTAGAACACATTTTAACTAAGGTTATCTTTGCTGTTTATAGTATTTGTTTTGATATTATTATTTTATATGTTAAATGTCACTATCATGTCCTAGAATACTGCGAGAGTTTAACCTTTCACCTGATATAAATATGACATATGAGGTCCATTTGCGATGTCAAATTAAGGTCACTGAGAATTTATATATTTTAAGTATGAAGTATTACAAATATAAAAACGTCGTAATTTATTACTGTATTTCGAATAAAATAGTTTCTATAACAACACAATAAAGGTCACCATTACAATCCAATTTTTACGTGTGAAAAAAGCGATAAATATAAAACCAGTACACACAGACTATAAATGAGCAAATAATTTCAAAACATACATAAATACCCATAACATTTATACGGTTTGTACAAATAGTGACTTCATTGTGCATTCAAACATATTTACGATCCAAACGTTGCACTTTCATTTTATAAAGATCACATATTATGGAACTCGTTTTAATCTCAGGTGATCATATTTTATAAACCCAATTATGGTGTATTAACTAAGAAATTACACGTTCCAAAGTACTGGACTCGCCTATCTAAATAAATACTTACATTAATATCATAAAATGATTATTACAAATAAAATTGTATTTACCAATTAAGATAGTATTACTTTTCTGTATAATAATGGAAATGTAAGTCGCTCCTATGAAATCACCAGGCGTATATTTAAGGCTAAAAATTGTACAACCCGCCTTCTCGAAAGTTCTTTCCATCCTTATATAAATAATAATAATAATGAAACAAAGTTTTTTTTTATTCAGAACAAAAATTAACCTTATTTGTCGGTCAACGTTAGTTGTAAAATTACAGAGACTTCACATATTCCCAATAACAATATTTTAAGCGCAAATACCACTTTTAGCCAATTCATAATATGCCTTTTAATGTTTCTATTAAATTTAAAATTAGTAATACGTAACCGATGCCAATTCACATTTCAGCAAATACTGATAGACAGACAATCACAAACTGTCACTACTCGGATTTTTAAGACTTACATTATTACACATAGTTACAATAAATACAGAGGAATAAATAATACATTTACTTATTTTGAATGGATTAAAACTTGGTATGAAATAATAAATATAACGCGGTATCTATAGAAATCGGTAAAATTTAAACATATACGTAAATTAAACTATATAGAGGACTCAGTATTATTATAAATTCTATGTTTTTATATGTTTATCGATTTTATAGTCTTTAAAAAACCGAGTGTGCATCGGAAGAGTTGCCTCTGGCTATTGAAAATCAATTTCGATACTTAGTTGATAAACAGATCGCGTTCTTACTGGATTTAAATAAAACCTCAAGAGCCCAACGCTCCTAACATCGAAGCGGGCTACCGAATAAATGAATACGCTCACCATCGCCGCGCGCCGACGCCGCGACGCGTCGATAACAAAGTACAAGCCAGCGATGTATGTTATAAGTATTAGATAATTTCGTGTACATTACGCGGTGCGCAAGCATCGCTCCTGTCCGGGGCCAGTGTGTGTACATTCGTTCGACTCCATATACCTATGTACCTGAAATAAGATTTTAAGTTATTTTTTATGATATTTCTAGAAGGTAATATACACTACTCGTCAATCTGCATATAGGCTGCAGTTCGGGCTCGTGCATAATATAGTCAAAAGTTTATTACAAAACAAAGTTGAGACGTTATTATAGGAATATAAAATTAGTATTTATATGTACTTTGCAACTGTACGCTGTATTACAAGAGACAAAAAAAAGGGGCGAATTTCTACCACTTTGATCTTTTTGTGTGTTCACCACAATCTCACGTGATTGGTAAAGGACGATGTGATTTTAAAATAGTAAATGCGTTAAACCTAGTGACTGATTGGTTTTCAAAAGCAGCTGCCGGAACACACCTAAAGTTGTTTGGAGGCAGATTTTCAACTGCAGGGTGGTAGTTCACCAGACGAATTTAGAAACAAAGTGAGGCAGTTACAAGAACTGCTAACAGAAGTGAAAACCCATGTTAATTTTAGTGTGAATAACAATATTTAAGTAAGTTTATCACCTGCCAATAAAATACAGCTCAAAACACCTAAGGGTGTTGTCACTTAAAAAGAAAACCATTATAAAGCCTGAATGAAGACTTTCGCCTTTGTGATGTTAGTAAGGAGGTAAGGATGATAAGAGTCGTGTTAAAGTAACCTGGAAACAAGTTAAGCTTGAATGAAGGTGGTATAGGTGGTAGAGGCACACTGAAACTATAATTGGTTTCAGCATTAATGGGTCGGCGCGCCCGGGGTACTACCACTCGATCCACGATCGATTTCGTTCGGTCAGTCAGAGCGCCGGAGGACCACCTCCCCTACCGTCCCCCCTTTCCTTCCTCCCTCCACCCAAACACAGGATGGCAACGCACTTGCGACTCCCCCGGTGTTGCTAGTGTCTATGGACGGTGGTGGTCACTTAAAATCAGGTGTCCACTCGGTTCGTTTGCCTCTAATTAAATTTTTTTTTAATTGCTACTATGGTACGATGGTAGAGTTGTGTTAAATTGACCTGGAAACAAGTGGTGTCGGTGCTGCGTTCGCGGCTAGCACTCGGAGGAGTTGAGGTCGATGGGCGGCGGCGGACGCTTCGCCCGCGTCAGCCGGTCCAGCTCCGCGGCCGCGTCCAAGCGCGCCGCCGCCGCCGCGGGGGACGCGTCCGTGCGCCCGCCGCCCGGCGACCCGGTCTTCTTGTACAGGAGCGAGTTGAAGAAGTTCGCGAGCACGCCCTCGTTGCCCGGCGTACCGGGACCGATACCGATCTTCGTACCGTCCAGCTGCATAACAAACAAACACGTAAATACATATTATAAAACAACTGTCACATCTGTCTATCTGTTCGCAATAAACTCACAAAACTGATGAACGGATTTTCGTATGGTTTTCACCAGTAGATAATTGATCCACGAGGAAGGTTTAGGTATATAATTTGTCTAAGTTTTTTTTATTATTATCAAGGCGGGATCATGTCTGCTGGGCCCGCTGATAGATAATAAAAATACCACTCAGCTTAATATACGCGATAAAAACACATTTGAAAATGAGCTAAATCCAATTACTGTATTGTAGTGTAATTAACTGTTACATTTTATATTATTTTTCGAGATCTTATAATTTTGTATCTTATAAAATATGAAGAGCATAAAAAAATAACAAAAACCTTAAGGACGGCAAATTTTGAAATTCGTTCTGTGTGTATAAAAAAATTAAACTTGTTATATGAACAATTAAAACGGGATTTAGCTCATACTGAAATATATATAAATAAATTTCCTTTTTTTAACACGTATACTAAACTGACTGGATTTTTTAAATCGTGTATACTAAAGTAACTGGTAGTTATTTTATGAAACGATTGTAGTTAGTATTCGCGGGGGCAACTCCTAATCCTACCACGCTCAACATATGCTCCTATAACGTTACCGCGAAGTGAGTGTCAGTTCGCCGTCAGACAGGAATATAGTTACTGTGTCCTTATTATTATACAGCCGCTTTAGCAGCGTTGGCATTCAATACTCGGTGGAGCCAGCGTTGCTCAAATTATCAAAGCTGCATAGAGTTGTTCACGTGTGTAATAAGAGGAATCTCCATCGCAGCAGTGCTGAATATAATCCGACTCAACATCAGTGCTAAGTATGTGTGTATGTTTTTCTTTTCCTTCTATATTGATTGGTTGTACATTTTTTTCTTCCCGTGGTTGAGCATATCCGCCTATCTTTGCCCTCTTGATACCTAACTATACAGTCTACATCAATCTCTCTCCTCTTTAAACACCGACCCCAACGTTCAACCGAATAATTCAGCTTCTTGAGACGGATTCACCTCCATTTCCTCACAATCATTAATCACTAATGTCAAACACGAAAATAACTACACTGACAATCATAAATGTCAAACACGAAAATAGCTACACTGACAACCATAAATGTCAAACACGAAAATAACTAAACTGACATTGACTATAATTCAAACATAAAAAACGCATAGAAATGAAATTAAATCATCTAAAGCGCCACCAATATTACAAGATATATAATCAAATAACGTATATTTATGAATTAAAATAAGAAAATGCCACACGACTGATTAACACCGTGTCAGGAATATTAGGATACATGAAGTACAATATATAACCTGTTGTGTAGCTCGTTGCGTGGCTCGCAAGGGGGAGTCGGCTCGTGGTGCAGGAGTGCCAGCCTGCAGGGCTGCCAACTGTCGCTGCAGGAACGCTTGCTCGTCCTCCGCCTGGACCTCTGCCTCACGGCTGCCTCCACTCTATATAATCATACATACACTGTAGACAAGCTAAGGACTTTATACCTCTATTAATCCCAAATGTCCCTTATATAATATAACAATAGCTTCTTCATGCTTGAACAGATGTCATAGAATGATCATCGGAATCTTAATTGTACATAGCCATCTAAACGATTTTTTTAAATCTATATTTACTGAGTTCTTTAAATGGATTGTGCATGGGAAGGACAAGATAGTCAAACGCTGGATGAAGTACTCCTGGAGTGCAAACAGCTAGTCTAATACTAAGTTAAAAATTGTTATGACATCCAGAGGTTTAGTTGAATGAAAGGAATCCACCATCACATAAAATAGATACACACAGAAGTCTCTCTGCAATATGCCCATGAAAAAAATCTATTACTTGAGCTAGCTGCTAGCTTTATTATATATATAAATTGGATATATAAGTGAATAAATTATTATACATAATACCTTGGCAAGCAAACGACTTTTATATAACGTTCTATGTTCAAAATTAGTCGAAATATATCTGACCAGTATTTGAAACTTAAAAGTAACAAAGTTGTGACAGAACTTATGACCCATTTAAGTAATGCATTGTGGTATATATTTGGCTGTAATTTGTTATGTTTATATCTCAATTAATTAGCATATTATTATAAAAATACTAAGCTAACAGTTATGGTTCTGCAATTTTAAAATATTGATAATATGAGAAATGACGTTCATTTTATTTGATTTCAAATATTGAACATTGCGAAATCAAGATTCTAATGCGTTACGTAGATATTATGATTGATTGATTTTTATAATACCTTTCGCGTTGCTGGCTGTACGATTATATCTCTGTAGTAATCATCTATACATAATACCTTGGCAAGCAAACGACTTTTATATAACGTTCTATGTTCAAAATTAGTCGAAATATATCTGACCAGTATTTGAAACTTAAAAGTAACAAAGTTGTGACAGAACTTATGACCCATTTAAGTAATGCATTGTGGTATATATTTGGCTGTAACTTGTTGTGTTTATATCTCAATTAATTAGCGTATTATTATAAAAATACTAAGTTAACAGGTATGGTTCTGAAAATGTAAAATATTGATAATATAAGAAATGACATTGACTTTATTTGATTTCAAGAATTGAACATTTCGAAATTAAGATTCTAATGCGTTACGTAAATATTTTCAATGATTGATTTTTATAATACCTTTCGCGTTGCTGGCTGTACGATTATATCTCTGTAGTAATCATCTGGTTTACATGACTGCATGTTTTCATACAATATGCTAATTTTCTTCATGCTGTCCCAACCAGCTGGTCTGGAAATAGACGTATCTAGTCAACATAGTCTCAAAAATAACATGTGAATAAACTTTTCGCAGTTCTATAAAAACAATTTTTAAAATTACCGTGGTTTTTTAAAATCCAATGTATGTGTAAAGTATATATACTCGTGCATTATTTTGAAATTCAACCTTACGAAAGTAATATAATGTCGTTATATTGCCTATGACATTTGCGATTTACAGAAACGAAGAATATAAATTAATAATATCAATCGAAAACGAATATCAATGAAAATTAATCACATCGTTTTATACTCTACATTTAAATCATATGATGATTATGTGAATATTTTCGAGCCTTGACAAATAAATAAACTCTATATTCAGTTCAGGAAATAAATATCGATAACATAGAACAAAAGTCATGATTTACACTGAATTTATCCATACTAAACTGAATATTTGGCCCAAGAAATAGATACTATTGTAAACTGTATAGAATATATATTAGATCTAGGATATACATATCGATAATATGCAAACAAATCATGATTGGCACTGAATTTATCGATACTAAAGTAAATTCAATATTCAGTCCAAGAAATAAATATCGATAATATAGAAACAAGTCGTGATTTACACTGAATCTATTGATATTAAACTATAAAGTTCAGGGAATAATATCGATGATATAAAGTTGTGATTAACTCTAAATTTATCGATTAATGATTTGTACGACTTACATGAGGACAGCATCTTTTTCGACGATCAACGCGGGCGTTCTGAACGGCAGACCGTATATCCTGTGAGTGAGATATTTATAAAGGAGATCACAGTTTTTGTCCTCTTTAGCACTCGTGTAGAACAACGCGGCGCCGTACTGCAGACAGAACCGACGGATCCACTGCTGCATGAAATCGAAGTGTTCGTCGCGATAGTCGTGCTCCTTCTCTAGCGTACTCATGTAGTCAGTCTGAAGGGAGGGTAAATAACTTTTAAAGGACCTAATTAATAGCAGAAAAAAGGTGCTGACCAAGAGTCTAAAAAAAGAGTTCGATAAAATACAATACGATTTCACCCGTCACTACAAACTTTTTCATATAGTTTTTTATTATATTCATTTAACAAAACACTCTCTACTATATGGTGTTAGTCTGTATTACGGATTTATACTGTAATTTACCCAGGATGAGGTTACTAATTTGTTGTGAACCATTAAATGATTGATGGTAAAATTATATATACATGCCCGTTACGGCCATATAATCCCCTATATCCCCTATGTAGGCCCTATAATCATAACCGTCGAATTTGATTTAACGCCATCTGTCGCCGATCTTTTGTACCATCACTATATTATACAAACTTCTAAAATACTAAATATTTATTCAATAAATTTTATTCACTCAATCCATTTGTATTCACTTCTTTGAATAATAATCACTCTCTATGTCCACATCATAGGTGTCCTACGATGTCTCATTTTTTTTTAATTGAGTATAATAAACAAGCATACAATCTATATGGTGTTCAGTAGTTACCTTAGTCGATTTATAGTCATTCGACTAATGAAGCAAGGATGGCTCAGTGGTAGTTTGTTCGAACTCTACAATTAAATTGTGCTTCTGGTAAAGGCAATATTGATGAGACCTTATTATGATTGTAGGACATTTCCTAGAGCGTGTCTGTTGCCTTTAATTGTCACTGACATAATAAAAAAACTATGGCCACATTTAGGTAAGACCTCAGGCCACTTAGTGAGACTGTTTTCAAGATTCTATATATAAAGTATAAAAAAAAGCTTCAATTCGAGAGTTTTTTATTTCTGAACAATAAATTGCAAAACTTTATGTACCATATTTTAGCAACAGTATCTTCAGACTGGGATAGAGTATAAGAATCTTTCCTTTGTGGTGACATGAAGAATACCTTCTTGCTTCTATATCTACCAAATTCTAGTATGACCAATGAAGGCTTACTTACCTTGGTAACCACAACCACTATATCCAGACCTAGGTTGGTTGTAAGTACGGCTTCCGGTAGAGGGCTGTCGTCATCGTCACCATTCTCCAGGTCATCAGAGAGATTCCTCGAGGATCGTTTCATGGGCGACGACGCTGTGGGCTCCAACTCGTCACCCGGCTCCGTATACCTCTGCCATTTTTGAACTTGCTGTTTCTTACTTTGTAACCTTTGTTCTGTAAAATTATATAACCAATAAGCGTATTACATTTTTAAATAATATTATAGGGTAAAAGTTACAAATAATCTTTAAAGCCTTTTATTTTCATTAAAATTATTGTTTACTTTATAACTATTTACAATTTAAAGTTACAAGACTTTAACATTCTATGTAATCAGTACATAAGTTTAATAGGTTTTAGATTATACAGATCTATTCGAGGGTTCCTCTAACATTAAATTTTAAAGAGAATTCAATGCAGTGTTTAGGTTATTACTGAATTTATAACCTCATGTTATATAGTTTTATAAATCGCTATTCAGTTTTCAACATACAATAAGTTCATGATAATAATTAAAGCAAATGAATTAAAGAAAATGAATAAATACATAAATTCTAAATAAGTAAGATAGATCTATAAATGTTTTTTTTAACATCAACAACACAAATAATTAATGGTACCCGAAAGGACTGTCATTGTTTAATTAGAAATAGAAATCTTCCCTATGAATATAAATGTAAAATATAAATTACTAATGTACAAAAAATAACCAAGTAGTGTATATGAAGTCATTTATCGTAACACAAAGTATACTATATGTTCGAATAATGCAATAATTACTTTTATCTGGCGTTTGAGTAATTAAGAAAATTTCTTACGATAAATATACATAAAAAAAACTCATTAGAAGACGTTATTATTTTAAACAACCTAATTATATTGGATAAATAATTTTTAACAACTTATTAATAATAAGTAGCGGTCCCGGCGGACGTTGACCCGCACTGATAATTTAAAAAAAATGTCAAATGATATACCAAAAACCTACCTCATGGATCACTTTATCTACTGGTGAAAATCACATGAAATCCGTTAAGTAGTTTTTAGAGTTTATCGCGAACAGACAAATAGACAGACAGACAGACGTAGTAGAGGACTTTGTTTTATAATATGTGATGATAATGATTATTATATATTGGTATTGTATTTAGTTCAGTGATAAACATCACACGAAAACCTTTATTATTAACCCCATATTAAAGAATGCAAACCATTCAAATACCAACTACTGTTGAAAGGTGTACAAATGATTAGTTTAGGAAACGGTGGTGGACGAAGTTCAACATCTAAATGAAGAATTAAACCTTGATACTTTTCTCAGCGTGAAGTTGTAGCATCGAAAAAAAAGGGAGACGCGATTACACAATTCATGGTGCAAGAATGAGATAATAAGATCTTGCACCACCTAAAAAAACTTCATAAGGTCACTTCTGTTGATAACATTAGAAGCGCATCGTAACCAATAGTAAAATACTATTTATAGTGATTTGTAGGGGCCCACCACATTTCAATGTATAGTTATTGTACGATTTAGTAATATAATATTACATGCTAATGATGATAATTTATAATTGACATAGGCACAACTCTCAGTCTATCCCGTTAGACTTGAATTGTACCAAAATGTACAAAAAAGGACACTATACATATACTTACCTATACATTATATACCTATACAATTTTCATATACATTATATTAATTAGATATGTTAAAAGAAATTAATGATAAGACTTAAATACATACATCCAAAAAATAATCATCCATAGTTGTAGATTTATCATAACGTAAATTACAATATAAAAATATGCTTTTATTATAATAACTTAGTGCTAACTAGAGCCGAACCTGTGCAGAAAAAGGTAAATATAAAAATAATTCCAGTGTATTGTTCTTCTCTGTTTGTAAGCTGATTTTTTGTAACCTAACCTTATCAATGAATATGATTGGAAACAGTTTTTTTCTTAGCATCGACGAGTTCAAGACTTTATCTATATAATCCTATTTGTCATATTTCACGATCCATACATTTGTACATATTATGGCAAAAAATATTTGATTAGTAATATTTACAAATACGTATTCCTTCAATATATGATGGTGGAAACTATATGTTAAGGTAAAAATGTAAACGGTACATCGAGTTACGTTTATATACGACAAACGAGTTAATCGTAATCTCAAAATACTTTCTTCATACCGCCTAATAGTGATAGAGATTTTGCGTGTTACTGTTGCACTTTCTATTAGCATCGTTCATTGACATCAAACGGTCTCGAAATAATTAATTTTATTCATACGAAATAAACAAAACTGTAATAAAGATTAATTAAAATAATGATATGAATTTAGAATAAAACCTGCACCTGCTTATAACATTGATAAATATGACGTACTTTATGAATATCTTTTTGTTATAAGACTGTTTACTACCATTTATTGTGATTACCTTTATTAACCTTTTATGATTCATCGATATATATATATATACATAGCTTATTCCGCTGTGATTTATTATCTTGAAATGTTAGATGTAAGTGTCTTGCTCATAAATTACATTTTAATGTCTACAGTTCCCGCCAATCATTTTAGTCGCTCTGAATATACATGCCCAGAACACAAATTTTGGATTAAATACGTATTATATGTAAAACTACGAGTCGATTTAAGGATAGATGATTGTAAAATTTAAACTCTCATAATAATACTAGCGGGCCCGGTAGACGTTATCCCGTCCTGATTATTAAAAAAAAGAATAATCAAAATCGGTTCACCCAGTCCAAAGTTATGAGGTAACAAACATAAAAAAAAAAAAAAAATAGACGTTGTCCTGTCCTGATTATTAAAAAATCCTTGACAAATTATATACGAAAACGTTTCTCATGAATCACTCTATTCACGGGTAAAACCGCATAAAGATGCGTTCAGTAGTTTTTGAGTTTATCGCGAACAGACAGACAGACAGACGCGGTAGGGGCCTTTGTTTTATACTATGTAATGATTATAACTTTGTTTTAGCCCGAACTTAAGGTTATATTCAGAGCGGCCAAAAATGTGGACGTGAACTATACATCAAAAAACTGTAGCACACTATTATAGCTCCTTCTCAAGCAACTAATACTTTTCAAATAGTTTATACAAGATCGATTATAAAAAAATCTGATGTCGCTCAAACTTATATCAGAAACAAGGGAATCAATATTAACGAAACTTCAAAACACGGATCACGACCAGCTAGACCACTTGCCTATTCACGTATTCGCATTTTAATGTGGCATTGATTAAATTAAAAAAATATTACGCGACACGAATGACGTAAGCCTGATGAGTCACTATTGAAAAATAAACATTATGGCAGCATAGTTCTTGAAGTGCAAGGTTGATGCAATCGGGTCGAATTTTATAATTTACCCTATATTCACATAATACTCAACATTATTTTTGTTTTTATAAATGGTATACATTTACGCGTTATGTAGGTATATATGTTAAGTGTAAGCCAATTGGTCGCAATTTATATGTAAACTTTGATGTTTGTTGGGAATTTCATTACAAACAATCTTTTCAATATCTTCAATTGTAACAATATTGTCGTTTTCGGACAACGACATTAAAGTAATATACGAAGATAACTTTAAAAAAATACATACAACCGAACATAGGAACCCCTCCTTTTTCCAAGTCGGTTAAAAAATTCTGACTATAATAGTTTAAAAACAACAAACTACAGTAAATCGGTTGACAGCGCTACTAAAGTGTTTTGTCATTGTTTATTTATATTATATATAGATTATTACACGATATGCCGTTCGTACAGTCAAAAGCATGTGGTTAGACTATGCTTTTTTTTATTGTTATAACACGCCCCGCCACAAAAGATAGGACACCTAAAATGTATCTGAATCTAAATTACATTTCTTGTTAACGTTGGTAAAAGTAAATTACAGTCTGGACTTCACTATTTAAAGTTTTTATTTAAAAAAAAGCAACCAAAGATTTATCCATTTTATTTTTTTGTACAACCACGAAATGCAGAGCGAAACGGTTGTTAGACGTCGAGTTAATTTTGTAAGTATATATCAAAAGTGGTCTTAGTTTCTTTGGTATGAAGAATATATTTTACATTTATCCATTTTATAAGGAATCGAGTTTAAAATTACTAAATAGAAGTAACAGTCAGAATTGCACAATGAACTCATATATATCAGAAATTTTAGCTTATTATACCACGATAATGTAGTCTGTATTGTTTAAAAAAAATGTAATGTAGGCCTAGTACAATTATAACCCCTTCGTAAACGAACTTAGTTTTAGTAGTCTTGAGTTTATTAATAAGGATGCACGCGAGCAATGACTCATTCAATTATGAGATAATGAAAACGTCGCCTTTATCTGTTCCTTCAATAAATCTGACATAGCTCTAAATAAAAGATGGATATGCAACATTCTTAATTAGGAGCTTTTTAAAATACTAATTACATTTTTAAATAAGTTATCGCAAATCAAAACCCTGGCGACATATATATTTATTTTCATACAAGAAACGGTCGACTTTTACAAGTAGTGAAAACGAAATACATGATATAGTAAAATTTAGAGAAACCCGATATAATGACTGGTATCAGGGCATCGGGTTGCGGATTAAGTTAGCGTACATCTAGTTACAAAGAGATTTTCGTCGCGGTCTATAGAATTTGTCGACACTGTATTATAATCATCTACTCACAATGCGTTAACCACACAATTCGATAGATATTAACTATGTTTTCTTCATATACTAATTAGAAAGGTCTGTGGGCCCAAAGAATCGTGAACGGAGTACCGCCACATTACGGTGACCTCATTCCCACCACACAGTATCGTTTTATTTTATTTCTCATTTGACATTCGTCACGGAAATGTCTTGAATAAAACGACATGACTGATCATGTAAGACTCGATGCATAATCATTACCGTGTATCCGATATGAGAGACTATATCAGTAAGATGTTGTTTTTTTTATTGTGGCACGGCAAATGACTGCACTGTGCCTGATGGTAAGCACAGTACAATCCAAAAACAATGGCGACCACCGAGTGACACACTATTAATCGCCGGTCGCCGCTGTCATGCCCGCTTGCAAAAGCTGGACGTGCACAGGCTGATCCCGAAACGCGACCCACAGAAGCGAATGACTATGACGGGCTTTTTCGCCATATACATGGTGGTTGCGACCCAGTTAGCCTGTAAAACTCTACCACCCTGCTTTCGCCATTGCCTCGTTCGTTATTCGGCAAGGTGTACCACGTAGAGGTGAGGTTGGCTTGGATGTCTCAAGTCTTAGATGTTATTCGACACCCCTTACACCCCCAAAGAAGTAGATAAGTAATAGAAGTAATTTTATGTTGAAACAAAATATAAATATTCTGAGAATTAACTACAGATCTTTGTAATATTACATATTAGACTGCATTCAATCGAGGTTAGAGTTAAGTATAATCAAGGGCCAAGAGTTATAAAATTTACAATTCATGCCAGTTATGTTTAAGAAAATAACTTATATTAAATTTTATGTTACAGACATTTTTATGCCTTGGAAAATTATCTACCCTATGGCTATTTTATATTATTGGTAGTGTAATACACATATACTTTCTAATTTAAATAGGAATCCATTATTATTATTTTATATAAGTAATAAACAATCAGACATAAAAAATCATCAATAATAATACTGGAATAAAAAAAACATGTTCTTAAAAATTGTCAAATTCAAAAGTTGTGCCCTAACAATATATACAATATTTGTTGTCTATTATGTATATTAAATAAAATCGTCTTTAATAAATTGTAAACATCGTAATTATGTTTGTCCCAACTGTTAATTCAAGAAATCGATTTCCTTCTAGCCTCTTTACATATTAACATATAAAAGTGGCACAACTGCATATATATACCAGCTTCTGCCCGCAACTTAACACACAGCGGAAGCTCTCAAAAGGAAAAAAAAATCGATTTTGAAACATTCCTCATTGGTGCTTCACACCTATTAGTCTTAGCATAATAAAATATAGCCTATAGCCTTCCTCGATCAATGAGCTATCTAACGTTGACTTTTTCTAATCGGACCTAGTTCCTGAGATTAGAGCATACAACCAAAGAAACTAACTTTCCAGCTTTATAATAATAGTATAGATATTATATATTTTTGACAATAAAATCACAGACATAGCAATAAATATATCAGTTTACAATAGACAAAACATATACATCTCTATTTTGTTTAATCAAAAGTTCTTTCACCCCAGATATGTCTATATATAAACAGGTATAGATAATTCATTCTTTATTATGCTTCACCATTACTTGTATTCATAAATTTTGAAATCATCTTATTTTTGATAAGCCTAAGGCTTTAATCTCTTTTAGTTATAATTCACACTCATTAGTTCTATTATATTTGTACAATACTCAATACAGTTTTTACTGTTTAGAAAAAAAAAGAACAAAAACTACACAGACAAAATAATATCTACATACTAACAAGTGAAAAAAACCTTTATACCACTTTATGGTCATATTTAGACTACTGGACAATCACTAGTTTCAATTATACTTCCAAATCTTGATTAAAAATAAACAAAACATTTTTAATTAACCTACAGCAAAATAGAATTAAGTAAAGTAAAAAAAAAGGTGTGTTATAAACACACACAATGGAAGTGAAACTTTTGTATTATTCATCAATCACTTTTGAATAGCATAGATAGTGTTCAGTGATCTCCACACCACCCAAACACAGTACACACACCCATGGACAACAAGAAAGAAAGCGAGAAGAATAAGACTCACTGTTTTCTAATACCTGACGGCAAGAAACACTACCAGGCACAGTGTTTAACCCCACCACTTTTCACCACACAAAAACGTTGCAGATCAGAATTTCGAAATCCCTACTAACAAAGTTTCATTTCATCGTCATCTTCTTACCCTTATCCCACCTAAGTAGGGTTGGCACAACATGTTTTCCTTTTCCCCTCTCGCCTATCAGATGTCATCTCAGTATTCACACCTTTTACATATACCATTTTTCACACAATCCATCCATACCTTTTTTTGTCTTTCTCTACTCTTATATCCATCGACAAGGCTTTTCTAATTACATGGTTTTTATCTCTCCTCATGACATGCCCATAGCATGTTAACCTATTACTCCTCAACTTCTCTGTGACTGGTGCTAATTTCAAACTTTCTCTAATATATTCATTCTTAATATTATCCATTGTAGTTACACCACACATCCACCTTAACATTCACATCTCTGCCACATGTAGTTTTCTCTCATCCGTGTCTTTCATTGTCCAGCATTCAGTCGCATACAACATGACTGGTCTTATTATAGTTTTATACACCTTCCCCTTGAACTTCAATGGCATTTGTGGGTCACAAGCTAGAGTGGTCAATGAGGTTTCACTTGAAAAATAGCAAATCTTGATAAGTTCCTTCTTCATTACTAAGGACATGAATGCTTCCCATAAGTTCTATAATACTTTAGATATTTATAATTTCTTAAAAGTAATAATTTTTTATAAAACTTACCAGGCGTGAGATCCAATTTGTCTATATGATCACCGAGCTCAGATGCCCAGTTTTGCAATTGATCTAGTATCCCCCATGGTGTCGTCATAGCCACAGTCAAAATGACAAGTGTGTGGGGGAACGTCTCATCATCAAGGGCAAACTTGAGTAAATTTGTGTGACCTGGATCCCCATCTAGTATCCATACACTAAGACGGGTGTGATCTGTGTGATAAAAAAATTCAATATATTCTTGTAATATGCTTTACATCAGTTCAATTTAGTAAAAATGTAAACAATACAAATTGCCCACTAAAATAAATTTGTGTGACCTGGATCCCTATTCAGTATCCATACACTAAGACGGGTGTGATCTGTGTGATAAATTAATTCAATAGTCTTGTAATATACTTTCCACCAGTTCAATTTAGTAAAAAGGTATACACAGATTGTCTACTAGTATGTTAAAATCAACATTTATTGTATTCTACTGTAAAAAATATGTTATCCGCATGCAGATATCAGAATAGAAAACAAAATTTAATAGGTCTAGGTATGTGTACAATATAAATAAATAAAAGAGAATTATGGTACAGTGTAAAAGAAAGCAGTTGTAAAAAAAAATTCTTTATAGCATTAATTGAATAATTTATTGTTATTTACTATTTATATCAAAAGCATACTTTATATCAAGTAATTATTTTCTCTTTAAAGTTATATAGATGAGATTTTAGACTAGGGATATATGTAAAATAATTAGTTTGAATATTTTATCAAAAAATAGTGTAATTATCTCTTAGAATATAATAAGGGAAATATTGTTTGATTATACTTTATTTATAATCAACAAATACATTTCCTTAGAATTCATTCATACTGCGCAATATAAATAATATGTTACATCAATACCAATTGGAAACCCATTCTAAATAAAAATAAGAAATCTGCTTGATTATTTATTTTACTTAACTCAGTATATTACCCTTAAATATTGATATTTCTTTTGCACAAAGTAAGATAGCAATCAGAAACATCTCACATTAACCAAAAATATGTAAGTATTTATTATATTTCTGTAACTTCAATTACTACATCTCTTACAAAAAAGATATATATATATATATCACTAATACTTATATGAGATGATTTCTACATACTACTTTTCCATTAGTAGCCCATGTAATATTGTTCTCTAAAAGTATAAAATTAAACTCACCATCCCTATATTCATCTCTTACATCTATATAAGCGTATTCAAGGGCCGAACCCTTTTTAGGATCTTCGACCCCTTGTAATTTCGCTATTAACGTTGTTTTACCAGTTTCATTATCACCCAAAACTAATACATTTTTATTTGACGGTAGTTTTGTGTTTCCTTGGTTCTGAACTTCTTCTAAAATCGCGGACCTGTAAAAACAAACACAACATTCACCGACAAGTCATCACTACAACGATGGTATGACCTGAATGAGAGGAAACGTAAAAAGGTTATATATATCACAATAGGAGACTTTTCAACTGCATTTTGCATACAAAGATGAAACGTCGACGCTAGGTCACATATTTCTCAGGTGCAAAACTTGACATCACGTAGGTGTGACACATTGGATCCCCTATATGGGGACTGCATGTTACTCGTAAAACTAACTGTGAACCGTTACCATAGGTTGTCCTTCCCCTCTCCGTTTTCTTTCTTTTTTGACTTGAGCCCATTAGCCTGGCCGTTTGTCTCCATTCTTCAGGAATTTTGGAAGATAACAACGGCACAGAAAGGCTTTTTCGTTTTCGTTTCTTCTGCCGTTCATACGTCACTCACGATGATGTTAGTGTTGCTATTCACATGAATAATATTTTATGATTTCATTAATTAATATATATACAAATGTACTATTTTGTATTCAGTATTTGTTATATTGTAAGAGACAAGAAAAAATAACTTTTTTTTAAATATAACACCATATTTAACGAGTACAATTGTTTCTTGAACTTATTTATAGCAAATTTATTTAAAACTATATTTGACTTATATTTGAATATATTGTACGTTGCTATTCACATGAATAATATTTTATGATTTCATTAATTAATATATATACAAATGTACTATTTTGTATTCAGTATTTGTTATATTGTAAGATACAAGCAAAAATTACTTTTATTTAAATATAACACCATATTTAACGAATACAGTTGTTTCTTGAACTTATTTATAGCAAATTTATTTAAAACTAGCAAGGGCTTGGTATTTAATGGTATTTAACTTTATGTTATTACATTTGAATATATTGTACGATTTCTAAAACTATTACTGATATTTTTATAGGATGTAAATTGTATATAAATTAAATTGTGGGATGACATACTTCTCATTTACGAAATGTCATCAAAATTGATTAATATTAAAGTTGTTTTCAGAGTTGAAAATGATCCATGTGGAGAATGTCATAAAAATCTGCTGAGATATTAATAATTTCTACAGCCTATAGGTTCCAGAATAACGTATACTTCCTGTGTACAGAATTTTATTAAGATCCACCGGTATCAGCTAACATTAAATGTTGGTAATTTAAAAAAAATGTAAAAGTGTTAGAATAGAATTTTTATTTTATGAATTTTCCAATTAGTACTTCTCGTGTACTAATTGTCCACAAAGCCGTTTGTATATATATTCTGTTCATACTCTTGTATTACTTCACTTTATATTTTGTAATATTGATGCGATTTTACGTACTATAGTTCGATTATCGTGCACATATGTAGTGGATCAGAAATAATAGTACGGAACATGAATTCTGAGATGCCACAAAATCTGCCTAAAAAGTTTTAATAAGAGGGCTACCATCTCGTTAGAACATTAAATTTATCACAAATAGTTTGTGAATGAAATGCATATTCTTATTTCTACAAATATTTTAGATACTCCAGCAATTAAGGAACGAACGAAGGAGCTTACTATGCATAACATGTCGTAAAAATCGTTTAAACCGTTTTTTAATTAAATCCAGATACACAAACAGACAGATAGACTAAATTTATGAAAGGTATTTGGGCTCAATTGTCGTCATAAGTTTCTAAAGAAAAAAACAATACGACAGTTTTATTAATGAAGTGAAAATTACCTTTTTACTACATTTCAAAGCTATGTGTTTTTTAAGGTATTATTTCAAGCTTATGATCTGTTTTGTTTTATATTCTACTATAATGTAATTCATTTTAGAATTAATTAAAGTTCAGAGATGAGATCAATATCTGTTCTTGTAGGTACCTACGTGCTATTATTCTCTATTGCGGGCGCTGTAACGCTGTCAAAATTGTCATAAACAAAATCATAACTAGTTTTAATTTGTCTATGGCATGGAATTTATAAGTAAACAACTTACTTATAAATTCTTTGGTCTCTGGCCATTACTTTATCTAAAACTAGCATTTGACTTGACTGTGCATTTGACGTTTAGCTGGACAAAGACAAACAATCACATATTTCTCAGGTGCAAAACTTGACATCACGTAGGTGTGACACATTGGATCCCCTATATGGGGACTGCATGTTACTCGTAAAACTAACTGTGAACCGTTACCATAGGTTGTCCTTCCCCTCTCCGTTTTCTTTCTTTTTTGACTTGAGCCCATTAGCCTGGCCGTTTGTCTCCATTCTTCAGGAATTTTGGAAGATAACAACGGCACAGAAAGGCTTTTTCGTTTTCGTTTCTTCTGCCGTTCATACGTCACTCACGATGATGTTAGTGTTGCTATTCACATGAATAATATTTTATGATTTCATTAATTAATATATATACAAATGTACTATTTTGTATTCAGTATTTGTTATATTGTAAGATACAAGCAAAAATTACTTTTATTTAAATATAACACCATATTTAACGAATACAGTTGTTTCTTGAACTTATTTATAGCAAATTTATTTAAAACTAGCAAGGGCTTGGTATTTAATGGTATTTAACTTTATGTTATTACATTTGAATATATTGTACGATTTCTAAAACTATTACTGATATTTTTATAGGATGTAAATTGTATATAAATTAAATTGTGGGATGACATACTTCTCATTTACGAAATGTCATCAAAATTGATTAATATTAAAGTTGTTTTCAGAGTTGAAAATGATCCATGTGGAGAATGTCATAAAAATCTGCTGAGATATTAATAATTTCTACAACCTATAGGTTTCAGAATAAAGTATACTTTCAGTGTAACATTAAATTTTGGTAATTAAAAAAAAATGTAAAAGTGTTAGAATAGAATTTTTATTTTATGAATTTTCCAATTAATATTTCTCGTGTACTAATTATTGTCCACAAAGCCGTTTATATATTTTCTGTTCATACTCTTGTGTTACTTCACTTTATATTTTGTAATATAGATGCGATTTTACGTAATATAGTTAGTTCGGTTATCGTGCACATATGTAGTGGATGAGAAATAATAGTACGGAACATGAATTCTGAGATGCCACAAAATCTGCCTGAAAAGTTCTAATAAGAGGGCTACCATCTTGTTAGAACATTAAATTTATTACAAATAGTTTGAGAATGAAATGCATATTCTTATTTCTACAAATATTTTATATACTCCAGTAATTAAAGAACGAACGAAGGAGCTTACTATGCATAACATGTCGTAAAAATCGTTTAAACCGTTTTTTAATTAAATCCGGACACACAAACAGACAGATAGACTAAATTTATGAAAGGTATTTGGGCTCAATTGTCGTCATAAGTTTCTAAAGAAAAAAACAGTACGACAGTTTTATTAATATAGACGTGTAAATTACATTTTACTGCTTTTCAAAGCTATGTGTTTTTTAAGGTATTATTTCAAGCTTATGATCTGTTTTGTTTTATATTCTACTATAATGTAATTCATTTTAGAATTAATTAAAGTTCAGAGATGAGATCAATATCTGTTCTTGTAGGTACCTACGTGCTATTATTCTCTATTGCGGGCGCTGTAACGCTGTCAAATAACTAGTTTTAATTTGTCTCTGGCAATTTACCTAAAACTAGCGTTGACTTGACTGTGCATTTGACGTTTAGCTGGACAAAGACAAACAAAATAAATCAACAAAATAAATTATAAGATAATTATTGGGAAGATCGTAACACCAAATATAGAATCATTTTTTCATTTGATTAGTAAAATTTGTGTAAATAGCATCATACAAAATGTTTAAAAAACCCAAACCGCAGAAAAGAAGTAATTTGTCTCAGGTGAGTCATTTTTGTTCTATATATTTTCTTCAAATCGTATTCATTTCGTTAGAATACATTTTTTACGATAATTTCCTAAAAAGGATAATGAGATTAAGGCCGTATTATTAAAAGACTAAAACGTAACCTATTCATTATTTTAATATTTTTGTAAATAAAAGATTAGATCATAATTTCATCATTTTATTAGATGATTTACACAGTATACGTAAATACTTTTTACAATTTTATTTTATTTATATCAAATGTAGGTATTATAATATCAATCATAGTTTAAATATTTCTCTTGCTACAAGTCATATTTAGAATAGATAAGAAGCTTAAAATATTAAACAGGACTAACAGAAAGTATACTGTTAGTTTCTTGTTAATTTATATTAAAACTATATATTGATTGTTTTTACAGTTTGGACTTATAGATATACCTGATGTAGATGATGATGAACCCCTAGATTTATCAGATGATGATATGGATTTGGAAGCAGAGTTAGCGGCAATCAGTGGTGGAGGAGGTAAAAGGCAAAGGCCAAGGAAACCAGCACCAGTGCCAGCTGCCAATCTGGACTCTATGATAGCTGAGAGTTTGAAAGATATACCTACAGATGAAGAATTTTCTGGTGAGGGAAATGTTCAGTATTTTTTATAATAGATGGCACCTTTTGTTTTTATACTATTCAATACTAGCTATTGTTTACGGCTTCACTCGAATTAATGTAAATTTTGGGAATATGCCGAAATAAGATAGGCTGAGTGCCTGAAGCGCTCACCTTAGAAGTCCGATTGAAGCTGTTAAGACCTTGGTAAGTCAATAGCGTTGATAGTTCGAAAAAAAAACCAACTCATATTGACATTTATGACATTAGTAAGGATTAGTGTATAATTGGACTTTTATTCAAGCAGTAAGTAATTTAGTACATTATTATATTAATAACACATAATATTTTCTGTCTGGGGTTTATCTTGACTATAAAACATAATAATTTTCTATTGAGGCTAAGCAGTAATTATAACAACTACATTAGGTAACTTAAAATTGATAAAAGGGTGTTAGATATCAAGTAATAATTACAAAATTACATTTAAAATAAAGAATAGGCAGCTATCCTTCCCCATAATAGAATCCCAGAGGACAACAAAACTATTTTCATGATAACAAAGTCATGGGCTATTCTTACATAAAAGTTAAGTTGTCTTCTGACTGAGATATAAAGTTGAATAGATAATCTGTGTAACCCATAACTGTTACTTAAATACAATAGTAATATAATGAATGTAGCCTAAATTGTGGAATAAATAGTTGAATATATTTACACATGAAAATAGTAGTTGCTTAGTTTATATGTATAGGTTTTTGATAGGCCATAATATGTAGGAAAAATCATACTATTTTTGTTGCAAACATTATTCTAACATTTTCAATGCAATCAATTTTTTAAAATAGTTGTAATACCCTTGTTACTTACTGTACTCTACTACATACAATCAGACAACACGTATATTTGGTTAAAGAAGGTTTTACTTTGCGGAAATCCATCATTAAATATTCTAGTGGACGGTACTTTGCACTTCCGTCTGGAACTCACCCACTTGCATTGGAAGAGTCAACATTGATCTGAAGAAGATCCATGAAAGAGCTAAACACGTTTAAACGTACTGATGGTTAATCAATTCCAGGCAGAAGTGCAAAGTAACGTCCACTATATTATTTATAAAACACGGATTCGGTTTACAGTACAAGTTCCCATGTGAATCATTGTAAAGCACTAACCATGTGAAATGGACACATTGTGGGACAATGAAGCAGTTGCAGAAGAATAATCTCGCTCAATTGCCTGAGCTTGGAGGTTCATACCTTCGTTTTAAGTAATATATTGTAATTAATTAATTAAATTGTAACTCTTGTACGGACAAAAATTGCCTTTTTAAAAACCTCCTGCTGACGATCAACCACATAATTCACTTAATAATATTTGTAGGTGATGAAGATGATCCTGATTTACTAAATGAGCTGAAAGAGTTAGCCCTTGATGATGAAGTTCCGCCTACACCACCAGCTCGTGCTTCTCGACCTGCTCCAGCGCCTCCTGGTGCCACCCCAAGCTCAGAGAGCAGTACTATAAGTCTGTTGCAAGATAGGATATCTAACTATGCACTTGCAGAGCAGAATGCTAAAGAAAGTGGAGAGAGTGGTAAAGCTCGTAGGTGGGTCTCTGTTGTTTTAGTTATTGCATCTTAAAAAAACTTCTTCTATTAAAATCAAAAACTGATGAAAATTTTACTTGACCAGAAAAGATTCCTCTTTCTTCCTTGGCCTAGTTAAGATATGTTCTTTCAATTGATAGTTCAGTATAAGGTGTACCTTTGTATGAAGTACACTTTGACATGGAAAAATATCTTGTAACACTAGACATCTTCTTCTTCTTCTTACCCTTATCCCACATAAGTAGGGTCGGTACAACATGTTTGTCATGTTGTGGTATATGATTTGGCTTAATTTTTACGATAGGCCGCCTGCCTGACATCAACCCTCCTTGGGATTATTTTGTAACACTAGACATCTATGGAATTTATAACGTGTTCTCTAAAGAAGAGCTACTCAATATTAATTTTCAACAAGATGGTATTTGGCATGTAATAGTAGAATTTGCTATGACTAAATTAGCGATTTGTTTCAATGATGAATGTACCAATGGCATCCATCAGATATCATACAAAGACACTTCATCTAACATATATACATTTTTTAAAGCATAAGTAAAAAGTTTAATTAGTGAAAATACTATGGGGTAATAAAGGAATTAAGTTAGCCATAATATTACAAGAAAATATGTTCATCAAAGAATAAATGCATTTTTTATTGTTTGCATTCTTAAAAATACTTTCCAATTTATATGTTAAATAAGTGAACCATTTACTGTAGTTACTATATTTTATCTTTAGTAGATAGACATAAACATCTTCTCTGTTATATATGTCTCTTTAAGTTATACATTTATGTGGTGATTAATTTGGTGTAGAAACATTTAGTCAGCGATAGCAATGTCCTCATCCAAAAAATGTTTCATACTACTTTTTTACAACAAGTCAATTTTTCCTACATTTTATAAACATAATTTGTGAATACTAAGATGTATGTAGTTACTGGTCGTCTATGCTGGATTCAACCTTAGTGCCGCAATTGTACACAGCGTTGCCCCATTATCGAAATTTTGCATAAAATGGATAAAATTTCTACCTATACACAATTTTTATATAGGTATAGTGGTAAATTTATGGTTGAAAATTTATTAGAAATAAGTTCATTACATAAAAAGCTATTTTTCTAGTACTAAGGTAATCCTTCACCCTCCTAATGTTGCCGCCCCTCAAAATGTGTCACTTGTACACTAGGCAGCAGGGTCCCTAGTGCAAATCCAGTCCTGGAAGTTATAAACAAAACACAAAAAATACAATGACTGTAAATAAGGTTTATCTGCAAGAAGAGTAATAAGTGTTACATTCAGATTAAAATGTTTCTTATAGCATAGTCAGTAATATTAAGGAGACATTCAATAAACTCAGTATTCATCTGTTACATTCAGATTAAAATGTTTAGTATAGCATAGTCAGTAATATTAAGGAGACATTCAATAAACCATGAAAATGAGTATGTTATGGATAACTCTTATCAAATGTTTTTTTAAAGTTCCGTGCCCTTTTTTCAGTTTAAAATTCCTTTTTTTTTACTATGCCTACTTTCATTATTCGCCTTTTCACCAACATGTAACATTTTTTATTGTTTTTTCCTTCCGAATCTAGCCTTGCTTTCTCACATTTTATTAAAAATACTTTTTAAATCATTCTATTGTTTGTTGGACTTGCAGTAAAATGATGTACCCATATGATATAATAATAACATTATTTGTTATACAGATTTGGACGTGGATTAAAGACACTAAATGATCTCCTAAAGCAAGCTAAAGCTGGAAAGGTTATTAATGATGAGGATATTCCACCTCCTGTCGTAATAAGCAAGCCGCCGGCGCCTCCTGCCGACGTAGATACATCGGCCCCTGTGGAAGAACATCCACCACTTATTGATCTCGGACCTACGGATGATCCACCAAGCCTTCCGGAACCTGTAGAGCCTCCGCCACCGCCACCACCAGCCGATATAGAAACGGAATTGAGTCCTGAACGACAGTCAATGTTAGAAGCTATAATGAGTAAGTAAATTATTTTATTGATGAGTGTTTCATAAAATATTAAATTTAATTTATTGTTGAGCCTCCTCGTCAAGTTTCGATATTGATTTGGTGTATACTATAAATTGTGGATTTCAAAATTAACTATACTAGTGATAAGGACAGCAATATTTGTTTTTATAACTTTTAATAATTGATTCAAGAAAATCTTACTTTTTTATTGCTTTGTATTTTGTTGCTTTTCTTGATACTTGATTTTAAGTAGTGCAACAAGCCACACACAATTGCGATATCAGTATAAGAAAAAAAAACAATATTTATTAAATTTAGAATTTCCTTCAGCAATTTAGAATCTAGGTTTCTCATAGATATTTATAGGAATTACTAAGCTATCACTGTAATAAACCAAATGATATTTTGAATACTGTATACAATTTAATTCTACTAATGCTGATCTTTTGCTCAGAACGTCAAGCCGAGTTTAAAGCAGCCGCTTTGCATTGCAAGAAATCCGGTGACAAAACCTTGGCCCTTGAATTCTTAAAGACGGTAAAGCAGTTTGATGTTCTCATCACTGCTTACAAAACAACTACCGACGGGATGGACTTTGGTATTGCTGATCTACCTTCGATAGAATCTGTTGCTGCATCTGTAAGGTCACAGAAGACTGAGGATGAGACCCAAAAATCGACTGGTGAGTTTTTAATAATTATCATCACCAGCTTTTAAGAGACTCACTGCAGGGCCATAGACCTCTAGAAGGTATGGCCATAATCACCACTCCAGACCACAACCTATTGACAATTTCAAACTCTGAGAAATCCACAGTTCTATGTTTTCCCACATACAGTGGTACTACAAGAACATTTCTCGGGTTCGGGTTTCCTCACATTGTTTTCTTTCACTGTCAGTTGATAGTGTTACCAGTGTTACCAATTTAAATTAGTAAGTGGTGGTTTTTATTTTCGCTATTGACCAAGCAAGGTCTTCACAGCTTCACCGGACTATACAGTAAGTGGTGGTAGTTTTGATAATTATACTGTATTTATATATTTTACTTACATAAATAAAATTATAACAGTTTGCTGTTGAGTGTAGATTTGTCAAAAGTAATGGATGAATACATTTTTTTCAGTTTTATATCCTAGACACTCGAATTCTTTGATCTAAAGAAAAGTATTATGGTAGCTTCATTGAATATTCTTGATATTATAAAGAGGTAAAGCTTGTGAGTTTGTGAGATTGTAGGGGGTAATATCTGGAACTACTGGTCCGATTTGAAAAATTTTTTCACTGTTGGATTTCTCATTTATCGGGGAATGATATAGGCTATATATCACCACGCTGAGTCCAATAGGAGCGGAGCACCAATGGAGAGTGTTTCAAAATCGGTTTTTTGTTTCCTATTGAGAGCTTCCGCTGCGTGTAAGCGTTAGCTCAAGGTAACAATGTATTCCACGCGGACGAAGTCGCCGGCAGAAGCTAGTTGAATATAAGATTATTAAGTTTTATAAAACTATGACTTTTATAAACCCTATCTGTTCAGCGATTTGTGTTTTCTTGCCAACGAGGAGTGAGCAAGTGGTGTGGTGCTTATGTTTAATTCCTCTGTACATAAAATATGTACTGTTTAGATATATAAGTTGCGGATATCAGCTAGTAATTAATTATAATTAAACCGAAGCTGATATATTGCTAATGGATAAAGGCTGTATACGTTATGACCGGGCTTCTCAAACCTTTACAATCCGTGGCGCCATTTCAAGTTTGGTATTTTCTCACAGCGCCCTAACCTAGCTAGCTAGCTAGTCAAATTATATAGTCAATAGAAATGCGTACAATTATACAAATTATAAATAGGAACAAATCTTAAAACATTCAAAAACATAATCTGTGGTGTGCTGGGAATTTAATTGGTTGTATGGTGGTAGAGCCACGTTGAAACTATTACTGGTTTCAACATGAATGGGTCGGCTCGTCCGGGGTAGTACCACCCGCTCATAGAAAACCAACGTGAAGTAACAGTGCTTGCATTGTTGCGTTTCGTTCGGTCAGTGAGAGCACCGGAGGCCCACCTCCCCTCCCCTCTCCCTCTCCCTCCCCTAAACATTTAAATTGATCAATACTGGGAGTCGTTTTCAATAAATGAAATTGGTACATGTAAATTTTGTTTATATATTTGAGTTTATATTAACTAATTGGTTTTAAGCCGGAGTATAGAAACAAATGTTATTCATAATTATTCTAAGTAAATTTTACTAGTGTCAAAAAATACATGGTGAGATGAAGAATTTTGCCGAAATATAAAAAAAATACTAAACATTAATGGCGTCTAAAACAAATCTGAGTTTTATCTGACGGTATGTGCATTCTCATGTGTTTAAGAAGAAAATCGTAAGTACATTCATAGGCATTCACAAAGATCTATAGTAAGAAAAACAGTGCGTACAACTCACATGAGAGAAGTGACCATTTTAATCAATAACCTTGTCTCTGTCATAGACTTGACTCGTATTTGTTGCTTATTTCATCCGTTGTTCATGTTGTTTATTCTGTCACTGTCGTCTATCTCTCTCGATTTATACTATATCTTTTTCATTATCTGTTCAAAAGGACCTAAATAAGTTTCAATTAAAGGTTTATTTATCTAAAATTTAAAATTATGCCCTCCCACCTAGGCTGAGAAACCGAGTGCCCTTTCACCCCCCTCCAAGCCGTCTCCAGCCCCCTCACCGTCCCCCGCGCCCCGCACACCTACCCGTCCACAATCGAGCAAATACGAGAAGCAGCTTGTATTCCTTCTGCAGCGGCAAAAGCCAATTGTGTAAAATATAGAATGAAAATCAAAACTTATTTCAGAAGTAACTCCACCCCCTATAGCAGAAGCAGTTGAACTCATAACTGCATCATCGGTCGACGAAGCACTTCGACAGAGGTTAGGTTATTATCAGGTAAATAAATGTTAATAGATTTATGGCGTTGACCTTAGTTTCTGATAAATTAAATACTTAATTACTGTCGCTGTTGGGATTGTGGTGACGAAAATAAACTTCCCAAGAAAAAGTCTGGATTGTATTTCTTAGTTTTAGCATAACTACCTGCAGCTACAAGCTATTATTCATGAGCCGTGCCGTCCAGTTTGGCACGACGGTTATTACAATTATATATTTACAACTAGTACATTGTCCGCATATTAATCCGTTTGTATAAAGCATTTTCTCAGATCTCATTTGCATAAAGAAAATTTTGAATGATAGCTCAAAGAACATACATTTAAATCCAAGTTGATGAATAAATGACACTAAAACAAAAAGTAAAGTAAGCTAATGCCAACAGACACTGTTAGTCAAGTACAAATAGATATTAATATGTATAGTCAATATGTCCTTTGTAATGTATTGATTGACTTTTAATGATATGTCGCAAGCATTTGTCGAGTGTCTGAGTAGATTTACAAATTCTCATTTTCTTTCCCTTTGAACTATTAAAACTTTTCCATGTATGTAAGGGTGTTGCGAATTTGTGCAGAGTGGATAGTAAATCTAATGTGTCTGTTTTATTAAAAATTAAAATCCATAATGTACACATGAAGAGACCGTTTATTTTAAAACTAACTTTGACAATATCGGAGCGTCGGTACCATAGACAACTATAGAACAAAAAATAGTTTTACATACAACAGAGGCTACTTTTTAGATTTATGTAAAGTAATAAAATACTCACAATCAATCAATTTTAATAATGTCTGTCTGCCCGTTTGTTTGATTAAAAAATAAAACATTAAAAAAAATCATAAAGCATATCTATTTAGTTACTTTTTTTTTCAAAAGTTATTATGCTTTGAATGATGATGCGACTTAAGTGCCAGAGAAAAGTCAATAGTAATAAGACTTAATACATTCGGATGACTTTATTAGTTACTGTTTTGTTCATCAGGTTCCACATGGATGAAGTCGCGACCACAGCTAGTGTCTATATCCTATATATCCGCCCTCCTCTGTTTCTCAGCCGATTCTCATTATTCTTTATCTTAATCTGTAGCTATTGCCTATATTATCAATAAAAAAAGATTCTTTTTTCTCTATGGTCGAAGTTCGATTGCAGGACGAGTGCATAGTAATATTTATTCGACTTTAGGTGCATCCAAAATTCTATTCATTATTACTTTTTATACAAAGAAGTAAGATCATGTAATCCTCTGGGATCTTTTAAAGATTTAAAATTGATATGTAATGGGTGTCCTAACTAGAACTTTCAGCAACAAGAAGGTAAGGCTAAGGAAGATGGTAATTCCTCGAAGGCTCGTCGCATGGGCAGGATTGTTAAACAGTATCAGGACGCGATACGTCTACACGCTGCCGGGAAACCGATAGATCCCGAAGAACTGATTACTCCTCCCGGGTATGCTCCACTACCGTTGGGTAACGTAAGTAATTAAAATAGTAATATTTCCAATATATAGGGCTCTATAGTAAAAATGAAATAGACAAAAATAAGTTGTTGAGAAACGATTGGCAAATGTGAAACATTTAAATTGATCAATTCTGGGAGTCGTTTTCAATAAATGAAATTGGTACATGTAAATTTTGTTTATATATTTGAGTTTATATTAGCTCCTGAGTCAATTGAACTTTGTATGCATGAAGATGCAAATCTTTCGTCAAAATTCGCTGCATAGTGGATTTGGAGACACCAATTTGCTGAGCTCGGTGTCGAATTGAGGTGGATGGAGTTTGAGCGACATCATTACGTACAGCTGCGACATTTTCGTTCGATCGACCTGGTCGAAGGCGCGTTGTTGTCTTTACATCACTAACAGACCCAGTTTCGGCAAAATTATCCATTAATCTCTTTACAGTTGACTGTTTTGGAGTATTATTGTGTCTCCAAATTGATCGCAATTTTACAATGAGAATGCGTTGTTCATTCGTGTAGCGCTCCATTTTTACTAACCTCGTACCTTCTACTAGTAAACAATAACAATTTTTCAAATGTCAAACAATGACACTTGGAATGGCGCCAAATTTAAAAATTGCGTTCTAGTTGGGACACCCATTATAAGGTGTGAGAATGCTTGCACTAAAACTCTAAATAAGATTTGATTCTTGAAATCAGGTTTAAGACGAGATTTATCGCTTTGTTGCAAGTGTAAAGTAAAGATATGTAGAAGTAAAATACTTTCATTTTAAATTTCAGCAACAAGAAGGTAAGGCTAAGGAAGATGGTAATTCCTCGAAGGCTCGTCGCATGGGCAGGATTGTTAAACAGTATCAGGACGCGATACGTCTACACGCTGCCGGGAAACCGATAGATCCCGAAGAACTGATTACTCCTCCCGGGTATGCTCCACTACCGTTGGGTAACGTAAGTAATTAAAATAGTAATATTTCCAATATATAGGGCTCTATAGTAAAAATGAAATAGACAAAAATAAGTTGTTGAGAAACGATTGGCAAATGTGAAACATTTAAATTGATCAATTCTGGGAGTCGTTTTCAATAAATGAAATTGGTACATGTAAATTTTGTTTATATATTTGAGTTTATATTAGCTAATTGGTTTTAAGCCGGAGTATAGAATCAAATGTTTTTGATAATTAATCTAAGTAAATTTTACTAGTGTCAAAAAATACATGGTGTGATGAAGAATTTTGCCGAAATATAAAAAAAATACTAAACATTAATGGCGTCTAAAACAAATCTGAGTTTTATCTGACGGTATGTGCATTCTCATGTGTTTAATAAAAAAATAGTAAGTACATTCATAGGCATTCACAAAGATCTATAGTAAGAAAAACAGTGCGTACAACTCACATGAGAGAAGTGACCATTGTAATCAAAAACCTTGTCTCTGTCATAGACTTGACTCGTATTTGTTGCTTATTTCATTCGTTGTTCATGTTGTTTATTCTGTCACTGTCGTCTATCTCTCTCGAGTTATACTATATCTTTTTCATTATATGTTCAAAAAGATCTAAAGCAGTTTCAATTAAAGGTATATTTATCTAAAATTTAAAATTGTACCCTCCTACCTTATTCTGTCACTGTCGTCTATCTCTCTCGAGTTATACTATATCTTTTTCATTATATGTTCAAAAAGATCTAAAGCAGTTTCAATTAAAGGTATATTTATCTAAAATTTAAAATTGTACCCTCCTACCTAGGTTGAGAAACCGAGTGGCCTTTCACCCCCCTCCAAGCCGTCTCCAGCCCCCTCACCGTCCCCCGCGCCCCGCACACCTACCCGTCCACAATCGAGCAAATACGAGAAGCAGCTTGTATTCCTTCTGCAGCGGCAAAAGCAGTTCAAAGAGGCAGCTTTGACAGCAAAGCAGAATGGTAAGATACCAAATACTTCTACACTAATATTAATAAAGAGGTTAATTAAAATATTATGCAATAAAATATATGCAAAGTGATGGTGAAATTCACGCAAAATACAGCGTGACTGTTTAAAGAATGACAACCTTCAATCGTGTGATGGTTCATGGTCACATTTAAGATATAAAATAATAATATCAAAACAATTACTGATAAACAATAAAGAGAACCTAAGTTAAAGTTTGTTCCAAGACTCTCAAAAGTATGGGCACAAATTTAAATAAACCTAGGTTGAATGACCGATGACAAAACCTGCGAGCGGCTTCCCGGAATTTATAACCTTCGCTTTAACTAACGTACAATAAACCCTTTTGTAAGTTCAAACATCGAAAAATTATCCTTTGTTAGTCGGTGCCAAATGTAGCCAATTTTCACTTCACTTTTAGTCCACCCGAAGGTTATTGACCAGTGTCCTTTTACATAGACAGGTAGAGGATTGACTATAATTTTTGTATTTTCTAGATAATTAGATCAAATATTAAACACCAATTTTTTATTGATTTAAAACGAGTATCAAGTACTGAATATTCTGTAAATATTGCTAACGAGTACCCAGTCACCCAATATAACTAAACTTTCCTCTTGAATCACTCTATCTATTAATGACTAACAACATGAAAATCTGCTATGAAGATGCAAATCTTTCGTCAAAATTCGCTGCATAGTGGATTTGGAGACACCAATTTGCTGAGCTCGGTGTCGAATTGAGGTGGATGGAGTTTGAGCGACATCATTACGTACAGCTGCGACATTTTCGTTCGATCGACCTGGTCGAAGGCGCGTTGTTGTCTTTACATCACTAACAGACCCAGTTTCGGCAAAATTATCCATTAATCTCTTTACAGTTGACTGTTTTGGAGTATTATTGTGTCTCCAAATTGATCGCAATTTTACAATGAGAATGCGTTGTTCATTCGTGTAGCGCTCCATTTTTACTAACCTCGTACCTTCTACTAGTAAACAATAACAATTTTTCAAATGTCAAACAATGACACTTGGAATGGCGCCAAATTTAAAAATTGCGTTCTAGTTGGGACACCCATTATAAGGTGTGAGAATGCTTGCACTAAAACTCTAAATAAGATTTGATTCTTGAAATCAGGTTTAAGACGAGATTTATCGCTTTGTTGCAAGTGTAAAGTAAAGATATGTAGAAGTAAAATACTTTCATTTTAAATTTCAGCAACAAGAAGGTAAGGCTAAGGAAGATGGTAATTCCTCGAAGGCTCGTCGCATGGGCAGGATTGTTAAACAGTATCAGGACGCGATACGTCTACACGCTGCCGGGAAACCGATAGATCCCGAAGAACTGATTACTCCTCCCGGGTATGCTCCACTACCGTTGGGTAACGTAAGTAATTAAAATAGTAATATTTCCAATATATAGGGCTCTATAGTAAAAATGAAATAGACAAAAATAAGTTGTTGAGAAACGATTGGCAAATGTGAAACATTTAAATTGATCAATTCTGGGAGTCGTTTTCAATAAATGAAATTGGTACATGTAAATTTTGTTTATATATTTGAGTTTATATTAGCTAATTGGTTTTAAGCCGGAGTATAGAATTTAAAACTTTTTTTCTCCCTTAGTAAACAAATAGCTACACATAAGTATATATTTACGCAGACAGCTTTTATCTTCGATTGTGTACGTGACCTTTTATCTAGTTATTGTGGATCGAAGTGTAAAGCGGGTCGGGCAGCTAGTAAACAATAAAACAAATAAAATGTTCAGGTGATATAGAACAAGCTAAGGAATATCTAAGAGCGGCGAAAGGATTCGACACTGTTATAGAAGCGGCGAGAGGTGGACTCCCCGTCGATCTCAAGTCATTACCGCTTCCTCCTAAAGCTAAGGTCGATTTGGAGCACACGTGAGTTTATATTAAATGATATACATTTTCATGGTTTCGATGAAGTGGACTACAATCAAAAAATTTGAAAAACAATGGTGGTAGAGTACTCTTCTAGTCCTTGTCTAATCAGCTAACACTGTTGATTTGCAAATTTTTAAATTTATCAATAACCTATAAATATTCCAGTAGTTCACGTTATAAGGCCAGTTTATATTGTAACTTTGTTGTGTTACCATATGCAAGCATTATGAAACGATAATAACCATTAGTGTCCTTATGACTTGTTAACTGGTTCACATCCATACGCTCTTATTACTAAAACAAAAATGAACACGCGTTAAGCACGAGTTTTACTAAACAGTGTCTAAAATTTTGCTAATATTTTAATTTATCAATAACCTATCAATATCAATATTCCAGTAGTTGCACGTTATAAGGCCATTTTATATTGTAACTTTGTTTTATTAACATATGCAAGCATTTTGAAACAATACCGACCGTTAGTCTCCTTATAACTTGTAAACTGGTTCACATCCATAGGGTCTTATTACAAAAACAAGAATGATCCCGCGTTTAGCACGAGTTTTACTAAACAGTGTCTAAGCCTTGTTGAATACATGTTTAAAATATTTTATTACAAAAACTTATCCAAGCGGTCTCTGGCTAAACATCCGGTTTAAGTTTATTATGCAAGCAATTCTAAAAAGCATTAGTTCAATTCGATCTCATCATTCAAAAACGTTCCATTATATTCAGATATTTTGCAAACAATTTGAATAATATTTTTATTCAGATTTGCATATATAAAAATAATTTTAAGTTAAATTGGTTATAACTATTGTGACATTTTAGTTAAAAGAAAATGTTGTAATTATTAAAATAATTAACATTTAAGATTAATATATTACGTCAAAGTGCGTAATGTGAAATAGTAACGGTAGTTATTGTAAAGGTTATAAATATTGTAGACAAAAATACCTTGCAATAATTAAGAAGCCCTACCTTAGAAACCCTAACATGAGAAATGTTCTTGTAATGGAACCGTGTGTGGGAAAATATTGAACCGTAGTATAGAACCAATACGTCAGTTCAAAGAGGCAGCTTTGACAGCAAAGCAGAATGGTAAGATACCAAATACTTCTACACTAATATTAATAAAGAGGTTAATTAAAATATTATGCAATAAAATATATGCAAAGTGATGGTGAAATTCACGCAAAATACAGCGTGACTGTTTAAAGAATGACAACCTTCAATCGTGTGATGGTTCATGGTCACATTTAAGATATAAAATAATAATATCAAAACAATTACTGATAAACAATAAAGAGAACCTAAGTTAAAGTTTGTTCCAAGACTCTCAAAAGTATGGGTACAAATTTAAATAAACCTAGGTTGAATGACCGGCGACATAACCTGTGAGCGGCGTCCCGGAATTTATAACCTTCTATAATAAAACAGACAATAAACCCTTTTGTTTGTTCAAACTTCGAAAATTTATGCTTTGTTAGTTGACTTCACTTTCACTTCTATTTTACTACACCCGACGGTCATTGACACTGTGCTTTACCAAAGACGGGTAGAGAATTGACTATAATTTTTGTATTTTCTGGATAATTAGGTCAATTATTAAGCACCTTTTTTTTTCAAATTGATTTAGAACAAGTATCAAGTACTGAGTATCCCGTAAAAATATTGCTAGCGAGTAACCAGTTACCCAATATAATATACTTTATGTTTGCGATCGATTAATAATAATCACTCTGGAAATTGACTATGGCATAGAATATCAACGAAGGTTTCATTTTGATATAAAATTGTTATATAAAAGAAAATATATACAATAGGTGGTCTTCAGGACAATTGTCCGATTCTGAATTTATTTTACAGACAGGGAGCTACATTATCCATGAATAATATAGGTAAAGAAAAAGCAAGTCTTTGATACATTTGAGATTTTCTGTGAATATGTATTTTTAATGTGGTTTTGATATTATAGTGTAATTTATGAAACAAAAGTGCAGGCAATACTATCCGCGTTTTACGTTTCTACACCTATAATGTACCATATTATCTTATATGGAAGTTCACACAAAAAATGATATATTTTATCGTTGCTAGGGATGTGATAATTCGCAAGATACTGTGCCACTCGGTGGTCGTCATTGTTTTTGGATTGTACTATGCTTACCATCAGGCACAGTGCAGTCACTTTGCCGTGCTACAATAAATTCCAGTAGTTGCACGTTATAAGGCCATTTTATATTGTAACTTTGTTTTATTAACATATGCAAGCATTTTGAAACAATACCGACCGTTAGTCTCCTTATAACTTGTAAACTGGTTCACATCCATAGGGTCTTATTACAAAAACAAGAATGATCACGCGTTTAGCACGAGTTTTACTAAACAGTGTCTAAACCTTGTTGAATACATGTTTAAAATACTTTATTACAAAAACATGTCCAAGCGGTCTCTGGCTAATCATCCGGTTTAAGTTTTTTATGCAAGCAACTCTAAAAAGCATTAGTTCAATTTAATCTCATCATTCAAAAACGTTTCATTATATTCAGATATTTTGCAAACAATTTGAATAATATTTTTATTCAGATTTGCATATATAAAAATAATTTTAAGTTAAATTGGTTATAACTATTGTGACATTTTAGTTAAAAGAAAATGTTGTAATTATTAAAATAATTAACATTTAAGATTAATATATTACGTCAAAGTGCGTAATGTGAAATAGTAACGGTAGTTATTGTAAAGGTTATAAATATTGTAGACAAAAATACCTTGCAATAATTAAGAAGCCCTACCTTAGAAACCCTAACGTGAGAAATGTTCTTGTAATGGAACCGTGTGTGGGAAAACATTGGACCGTAATATAGAACCAATACGTCGTATATTGGCTTCGTGATTATGCACATACGTTCCTACAGAACGAGGCCTGTGGCCTTACAGAAGAAAATCTCATAGAAAACCGACGTGTAGTAACAGTGCTTGCATTGTTCCGTTTCGTTCGGTCAGTAAGGGTGCCGGAGGCCCGCCTCCCCTCCCCTCTCCTCTTTCCTCTCCCTCTCCCTCCCCTAACCCTTCCCACCAAAGGGTGGCAATGCACTTGCGACTCCTCTGGTGTTTGTAACATCAGTGATTGTAACAGGTTCGATGTAGTATCAGCGGAAGACTGCGGGCCATCGGACGATGTACCGACAGTGTCGGCTGATGATGAGCACGTCCTCAGCCGGTTACACAATCAGCTCAGTTCGCAGCTGAAGCTGTGCTTGTCGAACCGGGATCACAATAGGGCCATAGGCAACATAGCCGAGGCGAACCGGTTCGAGCATCTCGCCGTCAGCGTCAAACAGGATTTAGACGTTGTCGCCGTCGCTAAGAGGTTAGCTGTACTCTTAACACAATTATACATGACGTACCGATTACATAACACACATACCACTATTTAGATTATTTAGGTGATGTGTTTGTACATATAAACTTATTATACACATCACCTATTATTACTTAATTTGACATCTCACACACATGATGTGGCGTGGTTGAAGGTGAGTTTCATTTAATATCACCTATTATTACTTGGTTGGGCGTCTCATACTTACTTACATTTATAGAGACATTATCTTAATAATTTTTTTTCGTACTGGGTTGAAGGTGAGTTTCATTTAATATCACCTTTACTTGGTTGGGCGTCTCATATTTACTTACATTTATAGAGATAATATCTTAATTTTTTTTTTTTTCGAACTGACTACGCTATTGACCAAGCTAGGTCTTAACAGCTTCACCGGACTACTAAGGCGAGCGCTTAAGGCACTCAGCCGATTTAATTTTGATATGTATTTTTAATGTGGTTTTGATATTATAGTGTAATTTATGAAACAAAAGTGCAGGCAATACTATCCGCGTTTTACGTTTCTACACCTATAATGTACCATATTATCTTATATGGAAGTTCACACAAAAAATGATATATTTTATCGTTGCTAGGGATGTGATAATTCGCAAGATACTGTGCCACTCGGTGGTCGTCATTGTTTTTGGATTGTACTATGCTTACCATCAGGCACAGTGCAGTCACTTTGCCGTGCTACAATAAAAAAAAAATCTTGAAATCGACTACCGCACAGAATATCGACTAACGAAAATATTCGTGTTGAAATAAAAGTGTTATATAATTTATTAATACAAATTATCGGTATTTTCTAAAGTTTTAAGTGATTGCATGTGCAAAGTGATTACTTGCAATCGATTTTTCAGTTTATTGTCGTATTAAATATATTTTATGTTATTCTATTCTTAAAAATAATGTTTATAATATTTAAAGACAAATATCGAATGCAAATTGCATTAGATTTGTATCGATAATCGAATTGATAAATTAGTATAACACAATGTGGTGTCACTAAATGAATTGTCATGTGGAAAGTATAAAATGGAGAGCGTGTAATTCTTGGTCAATTTATTTGTATATAAATAAAATCAATTGACGAATGTATGTACGCGAATCACTTCAGAACGGCTGCACATATTGAGCTGATTTTTTTTTCTTTATTTGTAATTGTCTGGACAAGGTTTGTATAAAAAAGTTATTGAAAGTCCGTACCCTGAAGTGAAAAATTTAGATTAATAAAAATGTGTATGAGTGAATGTGACAGAAGACAGTAGAGTGAATGAGACAAAAGACCGTAAGAACAATTAAAAAAATACTAACACATATCACAGACTGACGTCGACGTTGACGTTCAGCTGTTCTGTCGTCATTTTATTTCATTACATAGTCATATTATAAAGAGATGATTTGTGCTCATTTTTATTGTTAGCACACTCGTGTAAAGCCTTCGATCAACAATAACTAGATATCGGGTCGGCGCGAAAAATACGTCTCGGTAAATTACAGCTCACTTGAAATGTGAGCTTTTATTTTGTTTAGTCTGTTTGAAAAACAGCCAATGTACATGCCGCAGTGTATTCGAAAGATGCAAAAATAATACCCGAAGAAGCAATTTAACAGCCGGAGTATCTTGCTTTCGCTAAATACATGTTGAATAAGTTATATTTTAAGCTTTAAATTAACAAATAATATCAAATGTTGAACAAAATCACCGATTTTATACCTGTGGTACAAATGTTTGGCCAAGGCTCTTCAACCACGCACAAACGCACAATAACGGGAAAAAGTAATTTATTCATTGCATGTTAAGGTTGAATTCACATTAAATGTTGTCTTTTCATTTGTGAGGAGAGTAATTTATTGCTTTGCTCGTTTTATCGTCAGTATCAGATAATATTTTGAACATTTGTGACTTTATTACTAGGTGTCATGGTTGTAATTAGGTTGAACTTAAAACTGTTTTTAAAACTTTTTTTCTCCCTTAGTAAACAAATAGCTACACATAAGTATATATTTACGCAGACAGCTTTTATCTTCGATTGTGTACGTGACCTTTTATCTAGTTATTGTGGATCGAAGTGTAAAGCGGGTCGGGCAGCTAGTAAACAATAAAACAAATAAAATGTTCAGGTGATATAGAACAAGCTAAGGAATATCTAAGAGCGGCGAAAGGATTCGACACTGTTATAGAAGCGGCGAGAGGTGGACTCCCCGTCGATCTCAAGTCATTACCGCTTCCTCCTAAAGCTAAGGTCGATTTGGAGCATACGTGAGTTTATATTAAATGATATACATTTTCATGGTTTCGATGAAGTGGACTACAATCAAAAAATTTGAAAAACAATGGTGGTAGAGTACTCTTCTAGTCCTTGTCTAATCAGCTAACACTGTTGATTTGCAAATTTTTAAATTTATCAATAACCTATAAATATTCCAGTAGTTCACGTTATAAGGCCAGTTTATATTGTAACTTTGTTGTGTTACCATATGCAAGCATTTTGAAACGATAATGACCGTTAGTCATTATGATAATCGTTAGATAATGATCCATAGGCTTTTATTACAAAAACAAAAATGAACACGCGTTTAGCACGAGTTTTACTAAACAGTGTCTAAAATTTTGCTAATATTTTAATTTATCAATAACCTATCAATATCAATATTCCAGTAGTTGCACGTTATAAGGCCATTTTATATTGTAACTTTGTTTTATTAACATATGCAAGCATTTTGAAACAATACCGACCGTTAGTCTCCTTATAACTTGTAAACTGGTTCACATCCATAGGGTCTTATTACAAAAACAAGAATGATCACGCGTTTAGCACGAGTTTTACTAAACAGTGTCTAAACCTTGTTGAATACATGTTTAAAATACTTTATTACAAAAACATGTCCAAGCGGTCTCTGGCTAATCATCCGGTTTAAGTTTTTTATGCAAGCAACTCTAAAAAGCATTAGTTCAATTTAATCTCATCATTCAAAAACGTTTCATTATATTCAGATATTTTGCAAACAATTTGAATAATATTTTTATTCAGATTTGCATATATAAAAATAATTTTAAGTTAAATTGGTTATAACTATTGTGACATTTTAGTTAAAAGAAAATGTTGTAATTATTAAAATAATTAACATTTAAGATTAATATATTACGTCAAAGTGCGTAATGTGAAATAGTAACGGTAGTTATTGTAAAGGTTATAAATATTGTAGACAAAAATACCTTGCAATAATTAAGAAGCCCTACCTTAGAAACCCTAACGTGAGAAATGTTCTTGTAATGGAACCGTGTGTGGGAAAACATTGGACCGTAATATAGAACCAATACGTCGTATATTGGCTTCGTGATTATGCACATACGTTCCTACAGAACGAGGCCTGTGGCCTTACAGAAGAAAATCTCATAGAAAACCGACGTGTAGTAACAGTGCTTGCATTGTTCCGTTTCGTTCGGTCAGTAAGGGTGCCGGAGGCCCGCCTCCCCTCCCCTCTCCTCTTTCCTCTCCCTCTCCCTCCCCTAACCCTTCCCACCAAAGGGTGGCAATGCACTTGCGACTCCTCTGGTGTTTGTAACATCAGTGATTGTAACAGGTTCGATGTAGTATCAGCGGAAGACTGCGGGCCATCGGACGATGTACCGACAGTGTCGGCTGATGATGAGCACGTCCTCAGCCGGTTACACAATCAGCTCAGTTCGCAGCTGAAGCTGTGCTTGTCGAACCGGGATCACAATAGGGCCATAGGCAACATAGCCGAGGCGAACCGGTTCGAGCATCTCGCCGTCAGCGTCAAACAGGATTTAGACGTTGTCGCCGTCGCTAAGAGGTTAGCTGTACTCTTAACACAATTATACATGACGTACCGATTACATAACACACATACCACTATTTAGATTATTTAGGTGATGTGTTTGTACATATAAACTTATTATACACATCACCTATTATTACTTAATTTGACATCTCACACACATGATGTGGCGTGGTTGAAGGTGAGTTTCATTTAATATCACCTATTATTACTTGGTTGGGCGTCTCATACTTACTTACATTTATAGAGACATTATCTTAATAATTTTTTTTCGTACTGACTACGCTATTGACCAAGCTATGTCTTAACAGCTTCACCGGACTACTAAGGCGAGCGCTTAAGGCACTCAGCCGATTTTATTTTGACAACTAGCTCAAGGGTGCGCGGCACACCTCGGCTTTGGCTGTTGCCTGATACATGCAATTCGCGACCTATTTAAGCTAACCTAAGCTAAGCTAACTATTCATACATATATGAGTTGTTGAAACATATATGTGTACCAAGCATACATACCTCAACAACCCTTATATATATTTCGGATAATATTCTAAACTATTTCAGTTTGATAAGGGGAAAAAATAAAACCCTTCCACCTGCATGTGTAAGCTATTCTTACTTGGTTGGGCATCTCATACTTACTTACATTTATAGAGACATTATCTTAATCTTACATCACTTATTATTTCTTAATTTGACATCTCACATAAATCATATGATTTATTTATTTTATAATTATTATTATTAATATTATTTATAATCAAATAACCCATGTGGGTTAAATATGTCTTATTACCGTATACAAGACTTTAATCTTACATCACTTATTATTTCTATATCATATGAGTTATATTTATAGACGTATTACCTTAATTTCAAATTACTTCTTGTTAGTTTAATTTGACATCTCACGGAGATCATATATAACACAATGTGGTGTCACTAAATGAATTGTCATGTGGAAAGTATAAAATGGAGAGCGTGTAATTCTTGGTCAATTTATTTGTATATAAATAGAATTAATTTACGAATGTATATACGCAAATCACTTCAGAACGGCTGCACATATTTGGCTGATTTTTTTTTATTTGTAATTGTCTGGACAAGGTTTATATAAAAAAATAATTGAAAGTTGTACCCTGAAGTGAAAAATTTGAATTAAAAAATCTCTATATAAAAAAGTGTATGAGTGAATGTGACAGAAGACGGTAGAGTGAATGAGCCAAAAGACAGTAAGAACAATTTAAAAAATACTATCACATATCATAGATTGACGTCGACGTTGACGTTCAGCTGTTCTGTTGTCATTTTATTTCATTACATAGTCATATTATAAAGGGAACATTTGTGCTCGTTTTTATTGTAGCTAGTAAACAATAAAACAAATAAAATGTTCAGGTGATATAGAACAAGCTAAGGAATATCTAAGAGCGGCGAAAGGATTCGACACTGTTATAGAAGCGGCGAGAGGTGGACTCCCCGTCGATCTCAAGTCATTACCGCTTCCTCCTAAAGCTAAGGTCGATTTGGAGCACACGTGAGTTTATATTAAATGATATACATTTTCATGGTTTCGATGAAGTGGACTACAATCAAAAAATTTGAAAAACAATGGTGGTAGAGAACTCTTCTTGTCCTTATCCAGTCAGCTAACACTGTTGATTTGCAAATATTTTAATTTATCAATAACCTATAAATATTCCAGTAGTTGCACGTTATAAGGCCAGTTTATATTGTAACTTTGTTGTGTTACCATATGCAAGCATTATGAAACGATAATAACCATTAGTGTCCTTATGACTTGTTAACTGGTTCACATCCATACGCTCTTATTACTAAAACAAAAATGAACACGCGTTAAGCACGAGTTTTACTAAACAGTGTCTAAAATTTTGCTAATATTTTAATTTATCAATAACCTATAAATATTCCAGTAGTTGCAAGTTATAAGGCCATTTATAAATTGTAAGTTTGTTGTATTACCATATGCAAGCATTTTGAAACGATACTGACCGTTAGTCTCCTTATAACTTGTAAACTGGTTCACATCTATACGGTCTTATTACAAAAACAAGAATGATCCCGCGTTTAGCACGAGTTTTACTAAACAGTGTCTAAGCCTTGTTGAATACATGTTTAAAATATTTTATTACAAAAACTTATCCAAGCGGTCTCTGGCTAAACATCCGGTTTAAGTTTATTATGCAAGCAATTCTAAAAAGCATTAGTTCAATTCGATCTCATCATTCAAAAACGTTCCATTATATTCAGATATTTTGCAAACAATTTGAATAATATTTTTATTCAGATTTGCATATATAAAAATAATTTTAAGTTAAATTGGTTATAACTATTGTGACATTTTAGTTAAAAGAAAATGTTGTAATTATTAAAATAATTAACATTTAAGATTAATATATTACGTCAAAGTGCGTAATGTGAAATAGTAACGGTAGTTATTGTAAAGGTTATAAATATTGTAGACAAAAATACCTTGCAATAATTAAGAAGCCCTACCTTAGAAACCCTAACATGAGAAATGTTCTTGTAATGGAACCGTGTGTGGGAAAATATTGAACCGTAGTATAGAACCAATACGTCGTGTACTGGTATGGTGCTTATGCACATACCTTCCTACAGGACGAGGCCTGTGGCCTTACAGAAGAAAACCGACGTGTAGTAACAGTGCTTGCATTGTTCCGTTTCGTTCGGTCAGTGAGGGCGCCGGAGGCCCGCCTCCCCTCCCCTCTCCTCTTTCCTCTCCCTCTCCCTCCCCTCTCCTCTTTCCTCTCCCTCTCCCTCCCCTAACCCTTCCCACCAAAGGGTGGCAACGCACTTGCGACTCCTCTGGTGTTTGTAACATCAGTGATTGTAACAGGTTCGATGTAGTATCAGCGGAAGACTGCGGGCCATCGGACGATGTACCGACAGTGTCGGCTGATGATGAGCACGTCCTCAGCCGGTTACACAACCAGCTCAGTTCGCAGCTGAAGCTGTGCTTGTCGAACCGGGATCACAATAGGGCCATAGGCAACATAGCCGAGGCGAACCGGTTCGAGCATCTCGCCGTCAGCGTCAAACAGGATTTAGACGTTGTCGCCGTCGCTAAGAGGTTAGCTGTACTCTTAACACAATTATACATGACGTACCGATTACATAACACACATACCACTATTTAGATTATTTAGGTGATGTGTTTGTACATATAAACTTATTATACACATCACCTATTATTACTTAATTTGACATCTCACACACATGATGTGGCGTGGTTGAAGGTGAGTTTCATTTAATATCACCTATTATTACTTGGTTGGGCGTCTCATACTTACTTACATTTATAGAGACATTATCTTAATAATTTTTTTTCGTACTGACTACGCTATTGACCAAGCTATGTCTTAACAGCTTCACCGGACTACTAAGGCGAGCGCTTAAGGCACTCAGCCGATTTTATTTTGACAACTAGCTCAAGGGTGCGCGGCACACCTCGGCTTTGGCTGTTGCCTGATACATGCAATTCGCGACCTATGTAAGCTAACCTAAGCTAAGCTAACTATTCATACATATATGAGTTGTTGAAACATATATGTGTACCAAGCATACATACCTCAACAACCCTTATATATATTTCGGATAATATTCTAAACTATTTCAGTTTGATAAGGGGAAAAAATAAAACCCTTCCACCTGCATGTGTAAGCTATTCTTACTTGGTTGGGCATCTCATACTTACTTACATTTATAGAGACATTATCTTAATCTTACATCACTTATTATTTCTTAATTTGACATCTCACATAAATCATATGATTTTTTTATTTTATAATTATTATTATTAATATTATTTATAATCAAATAACCCATGTGGGTTAAATATGTCTTATTACCGTATACAAGACTTTAATCTTACATCACTTATTATTTCTATATCATATGAGTTATATTTATAGACGTATTACCTTAATTTCAAATTACTTCTTGTTAGTTTAATTTGACATCTCACAGAGATCATAAGTTATATTTATTAACACATGAGGCCAATTTTACATCAGTCACATCACATATCCACATTTAATGATAACCTATTGGCTGATTTTTTAAGACCCAGATCTCAAAATGGTGTGCATGTTTTTATTTTTAAAACTCCACAACGTTAATACTTGCATCTATCAACACGAAATTTGTCTATGCATGCAATAATACATTTATTAATATGTATTGACTTACCAAGGTCTTAACAGCTTCACCGGACTACATAGCACAACATATTTTTATAGACATGTACAGTTACATTAGTTTTTAGTGGAGTTCCGATCGAACCGTCGACTAGAGCGGTTGTCCGTTTTGCTGCGCGCGCTAAGTTCGATTTTAATACTCGTGATTTAGTGACGTCAGTTATTGTGTTGTTTCTATATTATTATCTATCAATGGATCTATTAGATTTAAATTTATAAAATTGAGATATTTGCTTGCATAATTTTTTTTCTATCCTATACAAAAGAACAAAAATCAATATATAAATTCAAAATTTCTTGGTTTAGTAAAAAACAGTTCTTATATATGAAAGAATAATTTAATAATACATTTTTCATAAAAATTATAATTACATTACATTATTTGTTATCGTTCAAGTATTCAGGTTATGTAATAAATCAGGTATTTTTAAACTTATGCTGCCAAGAGTCTGTTGACCTGTGCTTCATAAGGTCTACATTCATTGGTTTGAATAGTCCACGGGCTGAATAATGGTCACGTGTTTACTGGTTCATGTTGTCCAGAATAAAACGCATTTGTGGTTAGAAGGAATACAAGAAAATTTATGTATTATCAGTATGTTTTTAAATTATGCTACTTCATCTAGCAAAGAAATACATCCAACAACTAAAGTTTACATACACAGATTCATAAATATCATAGCGTGTAATCAAGTTGTTAATAAGATTTCCTTATATCACTTTCAGCTTAGGACACGATCCACCAAAGTTCCACTACGAATCCCGTCAGTTCTCCGTGGTGCAGTGTAACGCTGATCTCAATGAGAATGATCTCGAACTGACTATCGTTCGAGGTATCGCTTACAACGTATCGAATCCCAAAGATGTCGACACTTACGTTAAATTCGAATTTCCTTACCCCCAGGTATGTAATAGTCAGTAGTATTATAAAGAAGTAAAGCTTTGTAAATTTCTTAGTAGAAAGTTAGTTCGCTGGATTCGCTACCCTCAACTTGACAATCCGCCGCCAAGCACCTATTGGTGTTTTCCAGCAGCTACACTGTAGAATTAAAACCCTTCTAGGTTTATCGTGTTTACGATCTTAGACCACATCGTGATTTAACATAAAATGAAGTTGTGGACAGACGGTCAAACATATAAAGTATAACAAAAAAAATGTGAGCTGTCACGTGACGCCCGGCAAATGTGAAACATCGAAATTAATTTGGACAGGTAATATGCACAAAATGATAGTTTACGATAGGAGATACATATGGGGCATATAGTCATCTTCTTACCCTTATCCCACGTAAGTAGGGTCGGCACAACATGTTTTCCTTATCCACTCTCCCCTGTCAGTTGTCATCTTAGTATTCACACCTTTTATACATATCGTCATTTTTCACACAATCTAACCAAATACCTTACCTTACCAAATAAATATGTCATAATCCAAAACGAAATATGAGCGATTATTTCAAGAAAAAGATGACTTGTTTACTTAATAAACACTGATATTTATTAAATACAAAATTAAAAATTAGCCGTAAAAACGCATGCCGTGACGATGCGTCGCCACGCCAACATTCGGTATGACCCGCTGCTATAGATATTTCACATGAAAATCCTGTATTTGTCATACTTCATTTTCCTTCAACGTCTACAAGTTACAATATTTGTAAAGTATACAACGAGGTTTTTTCCATTCAGTTAAATAAAAACAGAAATACTTGTGTTAACAATACTCCTTTCACATAAAGGAGGTATGAATGCTGCAATATTACGTTCATAATTCAAACGTAAAACAAAAGTCGATTTTTTCTTCATATCTATATATTAATACGTGAAGCCTAAACTTTGTATCCCTTTTTAACGGAATTGCGCGAACGGATGAACGTGAAATTCGGCATATTTAAAGTTTATATGGAGGAACCTTTTTAAAGCCAGGATTCAATATGTATTTAACTTTTTTGTAATAACAACGGGAAAGTTTTTTTCTATAGTTGAAGGTCGATAACTGGACGAGCACTAGTACTATATAAATAAGTCAAGACAAAATGGCTCAGTACCGTTTCATCTTCTCTACATTCAACAATGATATTAACCCTAAAATGTCGGCCTCTGGGCGCCCGCTAGTTCTATTTTATTCCATGATTTTATTGTCGCCCGTCTAATTGTAAATACATTAAACAATTCCACAATACAAGTTTTCTACAATTATTTCATTCAAAGTCCGTGTCCTGTAATAATTAACAACATATATTAACATAATGTCTTGTATTTCTAATGCAGTGGTGACAACGACACATGTTGGTAAATTTCCAAATGAGCTAAATGTTAATTGTTCATATAACATGTTTTATTTTATTAAGATTTCTAGTTTTTGTACACCGAGCGCGAAGTTCAAATTTTGTCGTTCATAAGGTTTATAGTTTTTTTTTTTAATGATTTTGATTTATACGTACAAAATTTGAAGATCTTTAACGTAAAATATTAGAAACGACTAAAACTGTACTTCATTTTGAAATGTAACGACTGGTATATTATTATAACACAGGACGCGCCCGTATACGACTCCACGTCCGTAGTTAAAGATACGAACAGTCCCGAGTACAACGCAGTCTTTCCCCTCACCATCCAGAGGTCTACGAGGGCCTGCCTCAGGGTCTTCAAGAGGCACGCCATCAAACTGCAGGTCTACTCTAGAGGGTAAGTTTTGTATAGAGACTTCTAAACATTAGTATCCTGTTTAATAAAAAAAATATTATATCTTATGTCTTTCAACATTATTTTGTGATAAAGTATGAAAAATTGTAAAAGTCATCATGTACCATACGACGTTGAACTTTAATTTCGAATAACTTTTTAACCCGTTTTGTTCCCTACAAGTATATATTTTCAATTTTACTGAACGATAATATTCGTTCGAGCGTATTAAAATTCCAAATAAAAACAAAAAAAAAACCATGTTATTTATATAGAAAGTCAAAATTCACGATTTCCCACCTCTTTGTACTAATATTAAAAGCTCAAACTTTAGCATAATAATCTTTTCATCTTGGACTATATTTTCATGGTAACAAAAGAAAAGAAAAATAAGTTTTTTTTTTGGCCCACCCTAGTATATATTATAGTTTTTGTTGGCACAATACACTTTAGGGACGTCCATTAATTTAATGAGGTCTTCCTATTTGGAACCCCCATTTAATAGGATGTGGCGAGGTCATCTCCCAGGTGAATTTTTTTGAACAGTCATTATTACGGGTTTTTATCTACATGCCTCTAAAAATCTATGCCGTTTATACTGTTGTTGTGTACGAGGATTCCAAGGCATATAATGTGTAATCTATACACATCATCTACACACAAAATTGAAGTATCTATTATTTGTAATGTCAAAATAATAGTTTCTTAATAAATGGACATGAAAATATATTAACAGTTCTTATCGTAAAAAACAAATTTGTAAATTGTTTGTCTGATTCGGCTAATCTCTGGAATAATTTTGAAGGGGCTTTCACTGATAGGTAACTGATGTCATAAGGAGTCACTTAGTACACTTTCATTTTAGAATGTAATAACCTAAAGCACCCCACGCTCATGTTTACACTGAACCTTTTCATTTTTGCTAAATTAGAAGCAGTTGAAGCGGCGGGTAAAAGCTATTACAAGGCTAGCTTTCATTGAGATTTGATAAGATTATGCCTAAGTCACCTCTTTAATTCTGACGTCATATAATTAATGGACGTTTCCTTCATGTCTAGAGTAGTGTTGGGGTTTGATATGTTTGAGTTTTCGCGTACTTGCTATACGTGTGTTATCTGCATGCATGTAGAGGGTGCGTGTACGTGCGTATCCGTGCGTGTACGTGCGTATCCGTGTGCGTACGTGCGTATACGTGCTTGCATGTGCTCTAGTGTGTATATAAGTGCATGCAGTAGTGTGTACGTGTGGACCACAGTTGTTCGGAGTGCGTGTCGGCTGACGCGTGGTTGTGTTGCAGCGGATGGTTCTCGCGCGACACGCTACTCGGCACGGTGACGGTGAAGCTCGCGCCTCTCGAGACTCAGGTCACACTCGACGAAGCATACCCGGTTAGTAAAAACAATAATAATTCATTGGGAAATACTGGTTGTTTTGTTCTTAATAAGTTTTAGCGTAGAATCATAATAATCTAAACGGAACCTAGAACGGTACTGGCTCTCAAGTGAAACTGCCAAAACACAGCCACAGATTTCCAGCTGTTCATTCATGCTTTCCTTCATCGAAAGTTCGTTCGTTCCGTCACTGCGTATTACGCGGTGTCCGGACATGTTACTACTGCTATAATCGATTTAAAATCATAGCAAGTGATCTAGGAAATGCCATGCATCGTCGCGGGTCACTAATAGTCATTATGAATGATTCACAAGTTTATCCTTCAGTAGAGTTTAATAGAAATAGATCTCTATCTATCTATATATATATATAGAGAGAGAGAGAAATAGGAAAGAAGACAGATAAGGAAATAAAAAGAAAGGTAGATAGGAAGGGGGTGATGTAAGACAGAGATAGAGGGTGATAGGGAAACATTCGAATTTCATTACTTTTAAATCTCTTCCCTTGTCCTTTCCCACGTACGTGACCACAGTTATGTCACCTCCTTCTTCCCTGATGTGACGTCACTTATTTTATAAATTTAAATTTAACTATTATTAAATTAAAATAGCATTTCCAGAAGGATGTATATATTTCCATTTGAAATTGTGTGAGTTTGATGAGTTATTCGTTACGTTTCTATTCCTTAACTCACAAAGGTATTATCAAATTTTGCGTACACGTTGTCAGGGGTATACATAATTAAATCATCTTTTTATCCAGAAAAATGTACTTTTCCATGGGATATGTCAAATCAATATTAATGCAAGCGAAGCTGCGACTAAAATCTAGTAAACAATTTTAAATTATGTTACATTTTCGTTTATCGTTGCAGCTGATATTTCTATTTGTGACGTCACGAATTTAAAGACTCTTGCTTTCTCTTGTCACACAATGTCACATTTTTATTAATCTTTCTCTGTAACGTGTGACGTAATTTATGGATGGTCCGTTGTATATATATTAGTATTGTATTTTTTTTTTTCGTTATTTTATAATGTCAGAAATGCGGTTGCGTGGTTTATTACCTGCACTATTCAAGGATAATCATTTCAACAAACCATGAAAAAAATGAAGTCTTAATGCTCACCAAAATATTGGTAGTCTGTGACGAGGCGATTGAACTCCAATAATCGCTCTGAAAATAGGCATACCCAAGTGTATTGTCATGCAAATGATTTTTATGTTATCTGTTTTACGTTACTGGCCGGTAATTGTCGCTAGAGTATTTATTAATGATATTAAGTTTTACCGACTAACCTTTTTTGATTTTGAATATTTTTTGAACTAGTTAAGTTACCAAAAAGTCACAAGAGACATATTTTGTAGAGCTTCTATCTTGTAGGTGAAGCTATTATTGGTTTCAGCACAAATGAATGGGTCGGAACGCTCGGGGTAGTACCACCCTCTCGCCGAAAACCGACGTGAAGTAACAGTGCTTGCATTGTTGCGTTTCGTTCGGGCAGTGAGAGCGCCGGAGGCCCACCTCCCCTCTCCTCTCCCCCCTCCGTCCCTTCCCCCAAACACAGGCTGGCAACGCACTTCGACTCCTCTGGTTTTGTTAGTGTCTATGGACGGTGGTGATCACTTAACATCAGGTGACCCACTTGTTCGTTTGCCTCCTATGACATAAAAAAAAAGCTTTAAATTTGCTAAAAGAATATTTATATATCGAAATAATCCGTACATTAGTTTATTACTTAAAAAATTCCGAAGTTATAAAGGAACTGTTCCTATGTTATTTCCATTTAAAACATTGCCTGTTTTTGTGACCGGTTTAATGAAAAAAAAGGGGTTAAATTAAGAGCTGCAGTTTTGGGCACGAGTTTTTTTTATACATATCAACGTATTCAGGACTGTCCTGAAGAAAAAATCGAACATACACTAAATAAGTATCACCCTAATAGCACATACGTGTAAATTGTAGCAGGTATATCTTCATTGCTCAGTTCATGAGGTCAAATACCTACGACTCTGTAGTAGAATAGGTGATCTAATTACCACTCGTATGCTTCCAGTTCTCTGCTATGTCCTCATTGTTAACGTATTCTATATCCCAGTATCAGATACTGAATTACTTCTTTGCAAAATTCAAAAGTTGAAGATAACTAAATTACGTTGAACTAACAAGCTACAATTTTGTAAAGTTGTTCCCTATTTAGATTTGACTTTAAATATTATTTAGCATATTATGATTCATTTTATGTAGATATAGCTTTAATCAATGAAAATATTTGTAATTTTAGTTATCATAATCTCTTTAATATTAAGAGAAATCATTGTATATAAGAATAGTTAAGTTCGTCAACAGGCAGAGAGCTAAAAATACGCAGCTGGTTTAATATTTAAAAAAAAAGTGTGTGTGTGTGTACATATGTACACGCGTTAGAAGTTGGGAAAGAGATAAAACGATAGCGTAGTAGAGGTTATTGACATTATAGCTACTATATAATATTAATGTAATCTGAATTTGCATTTTTACCCTTACATTTTATATGAATGTGTCAATTACGAAGTCGAACAACTCCACTTTTCTGAGTTTTATTAAGTCTTATAATGAATGATTTCCTTGGAAATTAAATGTGTATTGTGTGAATTGAATCGTATATGTCGTATATTTGAATTTATAAGTGCCATATTCCATATTTATCTGTTAATATTTTCTTGTCTTAAGTTTTTTTTATGGAATCAATCTGTTTGGCAAGCGCAGCATTCACATAACATGATAAGATATTGTCTATCTATAATGGTAATTTAATGTTTGAAAACACTTAATACTGATTTGCCGTATTGTAAGTTAAGTAAGACGGGCTTTGGTGTCAAAAGGATATTATAGAGTGGATCAACATGTGAATGATGGTGATGTCTGAAATTGACTCCTCCTCTTTATGCATCCATTAAAATAATTATAACATATGTTAAAAAGATAAACCACATTGAGTTTCTTGCCGGTTCTTCTCTATGACTGGGTTTGTGTTCCGAACCGATGTTTTGACGTTTATAAGCGCCTAAATTCAATAAAGTATTCTTGATTTTTATTATACAAAAGTAGATTAAAACAATCCTCAAGAAAAGGTGCATCTTATAGGTTAATATAATATTATGCGATTTTGATGTAAATACATATATATATGTGTGTGAATAAAATATGTTGATGTATACAGTTAATGGATGGACGACGTCCCGCGGGTGGTTCACTAGAAGTAAAGTTGCGGGTTCGAACCCCGCTTCTCCAGCAGCAGATAGAGAGCTCAACACATCGGTGGCTTCTCATAGACAACTGACCTAACTCTTCATGCATTAGTTTTCGATTCCGTCTTCACTTCGTAACGTCGCTCCTTAAACACGTTTGCTCTGTTAATATATCGAAAATCAGATAAAATGCCTGTTACTACATTCTTTGGGGTCATTCATAAATCACGTCATTCGAATTTCATTACTTTTAAATCTCTTCCCTTGTCCTTTCCCACGTACGTGACCACAGTTATGTCACCTCCTTCTTCCCTGATGTGACGTCACTTATTTTATAAATTTAAATTTAACTATTATTAAATTAAAATAGCATTTCCAGAAGGATGTATATATTTCCATTTGAAATTGTGTGAGTTTGATGAGTTATTCGTTACGTTTCTATTCCTTAACTCACAAAGGTATTATCAAATTTTGCGTACACGTTGTCAGGGGTATACATAATTAAATCATCTTTTTATCCAGAAAAATGTACTTTTCCATGGGATATGTCAAATCAATATTAATGCAAGCGAAGCTGCGACTAAAATCTAGTAAACAATTTTAAATTATGTTACATTTTCGTTTATCGTTGCAGCTGATATTTCTATTTGTGACGTCACGAATTTAAAGACTCTTGCTTTCTCTTGTCACACAATGTCACATTTTTATTAATCTTTCTCTGTAACGTGTGACGTAATTTATGGATGGTCCGTTGTATATATATTAGTATTGTATTTTTTTTTTTCGTTATTTTATAATGTCAGAAATGCGGTTGCGTGGTTTATTACCTGCACTATTCAAGGATAATCATTTCAACAAACCATGAAAAAAATGAAGTCTTAATGCTCACCAAAATATTGGTAGTCTGTGACGAGGCGATTGAACTCCAATAATCGCTCTGAAAATAGGCATACCCAAGTGTATTGTCATGCAAATGATTTTTATGTTATCTGTTTTACGTTACTGGCCGGTAATTGTCGCTAGAGTATTTATTAATGATATTAAGTTTTACCGACTAACCTTTTTTGATTTTGAATATTTTTTGAACTAGTTAAGTTACCAAAAAGTCACAAGAGACATATTTTGTAGAGCTTCTATCTTGTAGGTGAAGCTATTATTGGTTTCAGCACAAATGAATGGGTCGGAACGCTCGGGGTAGTACCACCCTCTCGCCGAAAACCGACGTGAAGTAACAGTGCTTGCATTGTTGCGTTTCGTTCGGGCAGTGAGAGCGCCGGAGGCCCACCTCCCCTCTCCTCTCCCCCCTCCGTCCCTTCCCCCAAACACAGGCTGGCAACGCACTTCGACTCCTCTGGTTTTGTTAGTGTCTATGGACGGTGGTGATCACTTAACATCAGGTGACCCACTTGTTCGTTTGCCTCCTATGACATAAAAAAAAAGCTTTAAATTTGCTAAAAGAATATTTATATATCGAAATAATCCGTACATTAGTTTATTACTTAAAAAATTCCGAAGTTATAAAGGAACTGTTCCTATGTTATTTCCATTTAAAACATTGCCTGTTTTTGTGACCGGTTTAATGAAAAAAAAGGGGTTAAATTAAGAGCTGCAGTTTTGGGCACGAGTTTTTTTTATACATATCAACGTATTCAGGACTGTCCTGAAGAAAAAATCGAACATACACTAAATAAGTATCACCCTAATAGCACATACGTGTAAATTGTAGCAGGTATATCTTCATTGCTCAGTTCATGAGGTCAAATACCTACGACTCTGTAGTAGAATAGGTGATCTAATTACCACTCGTATGCTTCCAGTTCTCTGCTATGTCCTCATTGTTAACGTATTCTATATCCCAGTATCAGATACTGAATTACTTCTTTGCAAAATTCAAAAGTTGAAGATAACTAAATTACGTTGAACTAACAAGCTACAATTTTGTAAAGTTGTTCCCTATTTAGATTTGACTTTAAATATTATTTAGCATATTATGATTCATTTTATGTAGATATAGCTTTAATCAATGAAAATATTTGTAATTTTAGTTATCATAATCTCTTTAATATTAAGAGAAATCATTGTATATAAGAATAGTTAAGTTCGTCAACAGGCAGAGAGCTAAAAATACGCAGCTGGTTTAATATTTAAAAAAAAAGTGTGTGTGTGTGTACATATGTACACGCGTTAGAAGTTATACTTCTTTGGCGTAACAAGATAAAAATCTTTTCAAATATTTTATCTTTCGCCTTACTCTACGTTTGTAGAAAAAACGACACTAACAGTAGAAACAATGTATTTAATACATTGAAAGTTTTAATACAAAGAAATACAAACAACAAATACAAAAAAAATAAAATGTTGACTATAGATAACTTCAGGGTGTCGGTTCTTCGTGAAGGTGTGCGCGCGCATCGTAAAAATTTACTCTCATCATTTTTCCCTAACGCGCCAAAAGAAGTATAACTGCAAATATCAATTATGGTTACAGTATATAAATTCTCTGACTATACATTCATAAATGCTAATGCTCCTCTAATGTCAGAATTTCCAAACAATAAGGATTATTTACAATATTCTCATAGATATATAAAAACCCAAAATGTACATTTAACGTTTCAAACCCGTCCGCATAAAATCAGTGCACAATTGAAAATTATGAGTTCATTTCAAATAGTTTCTCGTCACTTTCGTCTTTGGACTTTTTGTACACTGCTTTGTAAACACAACTTTAAATAATTCGCGAAAAGGTTGAATTTGCAAAAACATAAGTTTATAGTGTAACTATAACTACTTAGGTATATCGGTGAATTTTTGGGGACGGTTTTGAGCGTTACTTTTATTCGACACTGTGCATCTTAGGTTTTTATATGTCAATGACTATTCTTAATAAATTATAATTTTTACCGGATTTTGTATAATCTATCAACCACTTACATTCTATTGTAATCTATAGCTTGTAATGAAAATAGGAAATAATATGATTCATAAACATTTGCTGATTAAAAAAAATCATATTGTTATTTATTATTGTAAGTAGTAACATTGTATATATTATTGATTGATTTTGTAATCTATATAATGATAGTGTAAGAAATTTCTAAAAGCTTAAAGCGTCAGTTGTATAATTGTACTTTCGCATACTAAGTAGTTCGTTAAAAGTAGGGTGGTGGAAATTGAGCAGTGAAAAAAAAGCGGAAAAAATCGAATTGGCAGTAAAATGCCGAATGGGCGGATACATCTGAGCAGTTGTCAAAACGGAAAAACTCGGCAGGAAATCTCAATAAATTACTCTAGTTCTTAGCATATTTAACTGTGATGTATTCATGAATTCATATTGCGTGTTTTTTTTTTTTCGTTATTTTATAATGTCAGAAATGCGGTTGCGTGGTTTATTACCTGCACTATTCAAGGATAATCATTTCAACAAACCATGAAAAAAATGAAGTCTTAATGCTCACCAAAATATTGGTAGTCTGTGACGAGGCGATTGAACTCCAATAATCGCTCTGAAAATAGGCATACCCAAGTGTATTGTCATGCAAATGATTTTTATGTTATCTGTTTTACGTTACTGGCCGGTAATTGTCGCTAGAGTATTTATTAATGATATTAAGTTTTACCGACTAACCTTTTTTGATTTTGAATATTTTTTGAACTAGTTAAGTTACCAAAAAGTCACAAGAGACATATTTTGTAGAGCTTCTATCTTGTAGGTGAAGCTATTATTGGTTTCAGCACAAATGAATGGGTCGGAACGCTCGGGGTAGTACCACCCTCTCGCCGAAAACCGACGTGAAGTAACAGTGCTTGCATTGTTGCGTTTCGTTCGGGCAGTGAGAGCGCCGGAGGCCCACCTCCCCTCTCCTCTCCCCCCTCCGTCCCTTCCCCCAAACACAGGCTGGCAACGCACTTCGACTCCTCTGGTTTTGTTAGTGTCTATGGACGGTGGTGATCACTTAACATCAGGTGACCCACTTGTTCGTTTGCCTCCTATGACATAAAAAAAAAGCTTTAAATTTGCTAAAAGAATATTTATATATCGAAATAATCCGTACATTAGTTTATTACTTAAAAAATTCCGAAGTTATAAAGGAACTGTTCCTATGTTATTTCCATTTAAAACATTGCCTGTTTTTGTGACCGGTTTAATGAAAAAAAAGGGGTTAAATTAAGAGCTGCAGTTTTGGGCACGAGTTTTTTTTATACATATCAACGTATTCAGGACTGTCCTGAAGAAAAAATCGAACATACACTAAATAAGTATCACCCTAATAGCACATACGTGTAAATTGTAGCAGGTATATCTTCATTGCTCAGTTCATGAGGTCAAATACCTACGACTCTGTAGTAGAATAGGTGATCTAATTACCACTCGTATGCTTCCAGTTCTCTGCTATGTCCTCATTGTTAACGTATTCTATATCCCAGTATCAGATACTGAATTACTTCTTTGCAAAATTCAAAAGTTGAAGATAACTAAATTACGTTGAACTAACAAGCTACAATTTTGTAAAGTTGTTCCCTATTTAGATTTGACTTTAAATATTATTTAGCATATTATGATTCATTTTATGTAGATATAGCTTTAATCAATGAAAATATTTGTAATTTTAGTTATCATAATCTCTTTAATATTAAGAGAAATCATTGTATATAAGAATAGTTAAGTTCGTCAACAGGCAGAGAGCTAAAAATACGCAGCTGGTTTAATATTTAAAAAAAAAGTGTGTGTGTGTGTACATATGTACACGCGTTAGAAGTTATACTTCTTTGGCGTAACAAGATAAAAATCTTTTCAAATATTTTATCTTTCGCCTTACTCTACGTTTGTAGAAAAAACGACACTAACAGTAGAAACAATGTATTTAATACATTGAAAGTTTTAATACAAAGAAATACAAACAACAAATACAAAAAAAATAAAATGTTGACTATAGATAACTTCAGGGTGTCGGTTCTTCGTGAAGGTGTGCGCGCGCATCGTAAAAATTTACTCTCATCATTTTTCCCTAACGCGCCAAAAGAAGTATAACTGCAAATATCAATTATGGTTACAGTATATAAATTCTCTGACTATACATTCATAAATGCTAATGCTCCTCTAATGTCAGAATTTCCAAACAATAAGGATTATTTACAATATTCTCATAGATATATAAAAACCCAAAATGTACATTTAACGTTTCAAACCCGTCCGCATAAAATCAGTGCACAATTGAAAATTATGAGTTCATTTCAAATAGTTTCTCGTCACTTTCGTCTTTGGACTTTTTGTACACTGCTTTGTAAACACAACTTTAAATAATTCGCGAAAAGGTTGAATTTGCAAAAACATAAGTTTATAGTGTAACTATAACTACTTAGGTATATCGGTGAATTTTTGGGGACGGTTTTGAGCGTTACTTTTATTCGACACTGTGCATCTTAGGTTTTTATATGTCAATGACTATTCTTAATAAATTATAATTTTTACCGGATTTTGTATAATCTATCAACCACTTACATTCTATTGTAATCTATAGCTTGTAATGAAAATAGGAAATAATATGATTCATAAACATTTGCTGATTAAAAAAAATCATATTGTTATTTATTATTGTAAGTAGTAACATTGTATATATTATTGATTGATTTTGTAATCTATATAATGATAGTGTAAGAAATTTCTAAAAGCTTAAAGCGTCAGTTGTATAATTGTACTTTCGCATACTAAGTAGTTCGTTAAAAGTAGGGTGGTGGAAATTGAGCAGTGAAAAAAAAGCGGAAAAAATCGAATTGGCAGTAAAATGCCGAATGGGCGGATACATCTGAGCAGTTGTCAAAACGGAAAAACTCGGCAGGAAATCTCAATAAATTACTCTAGTTCTTAGCATATTTAACTGTGATGTATTCATGAATTCATATTGCGTGTATATATATTTTTCTCGAACTGACTACGCTATTGGCTTAGCAAGGCCTTAACAGCTTCACCGGACTACATATTGCATGTATAGAAAACATTACGTTCCATTGTACCTGTTCGCGCGTGATGTATTCATGAATTCATATTGCGTGTATATATATTTTTCTCGAACTGACTACGCTATTAGGCTTGCAAGACCTTAACTGCTTCACCGGACTACATATTGCATGTATAGAAAACATTACGTTCCATTGTACCTGTTCGCGCCATTTTTTATCGCAAGACTACCTTAGCGCCTCGTGTCGCCATTTTGTTAAATATGGCGCTCTTTTCTATCGATGTATGGTTTGTTCAAAACTGTCGAAATATTTACTTTTGATTACTGTTCTATTATCGCTATATGATTTACTAGCCGCTAAAAATAATAATACTTTTTGTTTAGTCTTTCAACTGCTCGTAATAACCGCCCGAATGTTTAAATAACCTGTTGCAAGGAGTTTTTGGCGGGATCTTGGCCTGTCATGTAGTGGATTTTATATTTTATTCATAATCTTGTGTTACTTGACTCTATATTGTAGAAAATTGGTAGTGTTTTATGTAATATAGTTTGGTTATTATGCATAAGTGAAGTGAATGGAAGATAACACCACGGGCTATGGATTCTGAGATGCCCCTAAACCTCCATGGAAATTTCTAACTAGATAGCCACCATCTTGTTAGTTCATTGAAATGATATCAAGAAACTTGTAATATCGATACTCACTTGACAATGGCAGTAATAGTCTACTAGAAGACTGGTTGCCAAAAATGGAATGGAAGAAGAACGTGTAATACTATTAACTACTCGACAGTGGCAGTAATAATCTAAAAGATTGGTTGCCAAAAATAAAAAAAAACCTGTTAAAAATAACATATATCATAAGGCTACTGGAGGATAAATATATAAAAAATGTAATGATGGTTAACAGAGAAAATAATATAACTCTATCGCTTTGTATGTGCCTGAATCTATGATTAGTATATTTAATTTTAAGATATGTATCATGTTATTAATTGATTTATTGTGAAATAATGCTGATAGTAAACATAATTTTATTTTCAATATCATGTTGTATTCTCATTAATTTTATTCAAATAAAACCCAATCCTACAAGTAGAACACTAAACAATGAAAAAAAAAATGTGGAGGCACTAATAAAGACTGCTGTCAGAAGTGAAAACTGAAAACAATGGAATAACTGCTTTTTTTTTTAATTTTAAATCAACTATAATCTGAATTATTTAATGTTCATGATTTGTAAATTCAAATTATTACCATTAAATCTGATTTTCACATTTATGGGCACTACGAGCAATAATTATATACATTTTTATACACTTTATTAATACAGAATATCAATATTACCCTATACGAAGCGTCGCTAGTCTGGCGCAAGCACAGTATGCCACGAGCATAGTGAGATCAACGGTGACGTGAACCCAAAAGTTTTCCCCTACCAAAAATTGCTCGACGTGGCTAAAGAAGTTTACACTTCAACAAGTACAAAGATATGTACTTTTTATATAAATTAATGAGTTATATATGGAGTGGAGTGGTTCTATGGACTACTCTCTTTTACTCATAGACGCCATACTCGATTATTATATGGCCTATATTCATTAGGATGTTTTTTATACTTTACTAGCGCGCCCGGCGGACGTTGTCCTGCCTTGATAATAAAAAAAGTCTACCGCAGCGCCACCTACCGGGTCCAATTGTGAATCTAAACCATTCTCTGAACACGCACACAAAATTTCAAAAAAGTTTTATAGCGACAACAAACTCACCAGATGTTAAATGATGCAGTTCAAGATAGTAAATATACTACGCCTAGAGGGGGTTTTCAACCTGAGGATGGTAGCTAACCAGGAGGGCTTAGAAAAAGTCCTACAACCATGCCATTGTTCCATCACGATACATCCTTTACCGAAATCTCTGGTTCATTCGCCATGATTCAAACCTACGTTGTGACAACTGACTCATCAACGCTTTAACATGATGCCAATGCGTTGAGATTTATCAACACGTTTAGCTTAATAGTCCAGGATCCAGGGTCCATTTTTCCCACTTGATTACTATCAAGCTAATTCTCCGTGAGTAGGTTCATTTTGATGAGACGCCCAACAATTTCCTGTACGAAAACTCGATTGTGGTACGTAGCAGGGATAAAATATGTTGATTTTATGATTCTCAAAAATGTATAACTAGTTTTTTTTTGTTAAATCTGATGATAATTATCAAAATTTTTCGAAAACATATTTGTCCTACAAAATGTATGTAAATGTATGCTCCAATATGTACCTATGGAAAACGAAGTCAATAATTTTTTTTTATATCATAGTAGGCAAACGAACAGGCGCGTCACCTGACGTTAAGTGATCACCGCCGTCCATAGATACTTACAACACCAGGCGAGTCGCTAATGCCTTCCCAGCCTGTGTTTGGGGGAGGGCGAGAGGTGGGCCTCCGGCGCTTTCACTGACCAAACGAAAGCAAGCACTGTTACTTCACGTCTGTTATCTGTGCGAGGGTGGTAGTACCCCGAGCGAGCCGACCCATTAATGCCGAAACCTGTAATAACTTCAGTGTGGCTCTGCCACCTCACCAAAAATGATTACTAACCAGCTGTTTTTTATTAACTTAGTTAATGTTTATATAATTTAACAGTCACATTGTCCTACAAATATTTGTGTACGAAAATCCTTGACAAGATATCCATTATTCATTTAAATTTAGTACAATTTTCAATGCATCAAAACGTTTACGTATTTATTTTATAAGTGATTTAAATCCGGTTACAACTGACCGATACCGTGTAACCACGACTTATTTATTAGTTTCGTATTTAGTTGCTAACTTTACTATAGTAGAATTTACACGATACACTTCTAAATATTTGTGTAAACATACAAATTGGTTGTATTATTGTATAAGACTGACCTTAGCATGAGAACGACCTTCGGCTAATTTATTTATAAATGAAATATCGAGTGTACTCGTATCACAATAATATTCAATAAGATATATAGATCTGTTTTTTTTTATATCATAGGAGGCAAACGAACAGGTGGGTCGCCTGATTTTAAGTGATCACCACCGTCCATTGACACTTGTAACACTAGAAGAATCGCAAGTGCGTTGCCAGCCTGAGTTTGGGAGCAGGGGAAGTGGGGAGGGGGATGGGAGTTGGGTATTCGGCGCTCTCACTGACCGAACGAAACAATGCAAGTACTGTTACTTCACGTCGGTTTTCTGTGAGAGGGTGGTACTACCCCGGACGAGCCGACCCATACATGCTGAAACCAGTAGTAGCTTCAGCGTGACTCTACCACCTACAAATTATTACCACCTACAAAGTGTTTCTGTATAATACTGTAGTCTCATTTAAAATCCAGTTAAAACAACATTATCATCAATCATTTTAAAAATATTTCATTCTGTTCTCATTTGTTTCTTTAATGTATAACTCATAATATTAACTTTCACCTTAATTAAAAAAATCAGGTATTTTATTATTACTATTTTCTTAATTTAAATCTTAGTTATAATTATTTTTCTAGTGGAGTGGTTCTATGGACTACTCTCTTTTACTCATAGACGCCATACTCGATTATTATATGGCCTATATTCATTAGGATGTTTTTTATACTTTACTAGCGCGCCCGGCGGACGTTGTCCTGCCTTGATAATAAAAAAAATCCTAAAAGTCTACAGCAGCGCCACCTACCGGGTCCAATTGTGAATCTAAACAATTCTCGGAACACGCAAACAAAATTTCAAAAAAGTTCTGTGACATACACACGTACAGAAGAAATTTATATATAAAGATAAGGTTTTATAGTGACAACAAACTCACCAGATGTTAAATGATGCAGTTCACGATAGTAAATATACTAAGCCTAGAGGGGGTTTTCAACCTGACGATGGTAGCTAACCAGGAGGGCTTAGAAAAAGTCCTACAACCATGCCATTGTTCCATCACGAAACGTTCTTTACCGAAATCTCTGGTTCAATCGCCAGGATTCAAACCTACGTTGATCGACGCGGTGTCCTAACACGCTGACAACTGACTCATCAACGCTTGAACATGATGCCAATGCGTTGAGATTTATCAACACGTTTAGCTTAATAGTCCAGGATCCAGGGTCCATTTTTCCCACTTGATTACTATCAAGCTAATTCTCCGTGAGTAGGTTCATTTTGATGAGACGCCCAACAATTTCCTGTACGAAAACTCGATTGTGGTAGGTAACACAGGTAGCAGGGATAAAATATGTTGATTTTATGATTCTCAAAAATGTATAACTAGTTTTTTTTTGTTAAATCTGATGATAGTTATCAAAATTTTTCGAAAACATATTTGTCCTACAAAATGTATGTAAATGTATGCTCCAATATGTAGCTATGGAAAACGAAGTCAATATTTTTTTTTTATATCATAGGAGGCAAACGAACAGGCGCGTCACCTGACGTTAAGTGATCACCGCCGTCCATAGACACTAACAACACCAGGCGAGTCGCTAATGCCTTCCCAGCCTGTGTTTGGGGGAGGGGGAGAGGTGGGCCTCCGGCGCTCTCACTGACCAAACGAAACGCAACAATGCAAGCACTGTTACTTCACGTCTGTTATCTGTGCGAGGGTGGTAGTACCCCGAGCGAGCCGACCCGTTAATGCTGAAACCTGTAATAACTTCAGCGTGGCTCTGCCACCTCACCAAAAATGATTACTAACCAGCTGATTTTTTTTAATTTAGTTAATATTTATATAAGTTAACAGTCACATTATCCTACAAATATTTGTGTACGAAGATCCTTGACAAGATAATCATTATTCATTTAAATTCAGTATAACTTTCAATGCATCAAAACGTTTACCTATTTATTTTATAAGCGATTCAAATCCGGTTACAACTGACCGATATCGTGTAACCACGACTTATTTATTAGTTTCGTATTTAGTTGCTAACTTTACTATAGTAGAATTTACACGATACACTTCTAAATATTTGTGTAAACATACAAATTGGTTGTATTATTGTATAAGACGGACCTTAGCATGAGAACGACCTTCGGCTAATTTATTTATAAATAAAATATCGAATGTACTCGTATCACAATAATATTCAATAAGATATATAGATCTGTTTTTTTTTTATATCATAGGAGGCAAACGAACAGGTGGGTCGCCTGATTTTAAGTGATCACCACCGTCCATAGACACTTGCAACACCAGAAGAATCGCAAGTGCGTTGCCAGCCTGTGTTTGGGTGAAGGGGAAGTGGGGAGGGGGAGGGGAGTTGGGTATCCGGCGCTCTCACTGACCGAACGAAACAATGCAAGTACTGTTACTTCACGTCGGTTTTCTGTGAGAGGGTGGTACTACCCCGGGCGAGCCGACCCATACATGCTGAAACCAGTAGTAGCTTCAGCGTGGCTCTACCACCTACAAATTGTTCTCACCTACAAAGTGTTTCTGTATAATTTAATTTAAAATCCAGTTAAAACAAAATTATCATCAATCATTTTAAAAATATTTCATTCTGTTCTCATTTGTTTCTTTAATGTATAACTCATAATATTAACTTTCACCTTTTTTAATCAGGTATTTTATTATTACTATTTTCTTAATTTAAATATTAGTTATAATTATTTTTCTGTTATATTTTTCCGCATACGTGTCTAATTGCACTACTAATCGTGCCAGGAAGACAGCTTTATCGCTTGATGTATGGATGTTGGTGCAAAGTGGAATATACTATTTAAAAATCCCAATACTGGATAAAAACCTCTCAAAGAAATGTCCCTACATCACTTATCGCCAACTTGATAACTAAATCTATAACTAGCAACCACTCGAAACTTTCATCTTCATAAATAAGGACACCACGCAGCCAACGTGCATCGGGATATCAGGTGGCAGGATTTGTTGAAATGTACTTGACAGATATTGTTAGGAGACAGTGTATCTCTCGTTCTCTGCACTCTCTCTGCACGTACTCCTCGGGTGGTGCCAAAGAGTAACAAATTTTTGGCCACTGCACTGTTCCACATGAATTGAACCTCAGTGTGACAAACAGAGTAAGCAGTCAACTGACGATAATAAAAGATGGTTACTCTATTTAGCCATTCGATTTAAACAATCAAAATTCGTTGTGTAAGTTTTGCATAAAAGAGTAACAAATATCCATTCATCTTTACAAAACTAAACTAGGGAAAACGTTGCTCAAAGCGCTCCGGTTTTATTGATAATACTCTCTTCACCGTTGTTTTTTAATTTTTTTATTGTAGCACGGCAAAATAACTGCCCTATGCCTGATGGCCCATGCAGTCTAAAACCAATGGCGACCACTGAGTGACACACTATCCATCGCCGTTCGCCACTGTCATGCTGGCCTTGCACAGGCTGATCCCGAAACCTGACCCGCAGAAACGAATCACTATGACGGGTTTTTTCGCCATATGCATGGTGGTTTCGACCCAGTCAGGCTGTAAAACCCTACCACCGCGCTTTTGCCATGGCGATAATATTATTAATTAGCGAATTCTCACAAATATGTTGATATATCGCGAAGTTCGAGATACATCTACTGTTCGTAACTATTCAGCCATTACGATGTAATCCAGAGATTTGTTTGAAATTGTGATTTAATTGATATATTAGCCCCATTGTACTCCTTTCTTGGGATTTACTCCAGATTATGAGTTACAAGTGAGATAGCACTACTAGATCATAATTTGGCGTCATCCATATACCTTAGATTAAAGTTGTTTACTAGTAATTCACTTTGTCCTGTTCGTGACACACGTTATAGTTGGAGGACTCCGGTTTCCTTCTGAGATATATGAAACTTCTCGACTGATAGTATCCTGAAATGACTCTTAATTAACGCTGTCGTAAATAACGGCGATTTAAAAACAAATTCACTAAATCCAAATTTTGTGTTAGGCACTGTATTATTTATGAACATTAATTTTGCCTTTTAACCGACTTCAAAAAAAGGAGGAGGTTATCAATTCGACTGTATTTTTTTTTTACCCAATTTTTTACTATATCATTCATGTACGTGAAATTATCATAACATACAGTAAGATTTATTGTGATTACAGCACGCGATTAGTGCATGCAAGTTTTAAAATACAAGAACTGCATGGAGCATGGTACTATCTAAATAGTGGAGAGCGATTGTTGTAGATGCCGTCAAAGTTTACGACGATGCTTGGATGGACTTGAACTTTTTACTTGGATGTTTCAATCAATTCTTAAGCTCATACTTACCAGAGGTACCGTTGTGAATGCGAGTCTCGTATTAGCTTATTCAGCAATCTGCGCATATGCCACCTAACGCCAAAGCTCTTTCGAGCCTTTGGAGTAAGATGCATTAGGTCCATGATGACGATTGGTACTAAAACTCATTTTATTGTGTAAACGTTTTGTGCACTGACAACCTGTGTTAGAAATACGGCTAGTACAAAAAAATAACAAAATATTTGATCGTACTTATAACTATCAAAATGTATACTGGATGTGTCTCAAATAAGGATGATAAAAGTAAATATTACTAAGTTGTTAGATTTCTGCTGCGTATTACAGCTTTTTAGTAAGAAGTCAGCGTGGTGTGTTATTATTTTAATTTAACAGTGTTTGTGAGTATTTTTATATCTTTTGCTAAATAATAAATTCATTTTTAAACAAATGAACTTTGTAATTATTTTTATCACATTAAAATTATATATAAATCAATTATATATTACGTAACAAAATACTATACAAATATATTGAAAAACTTACATGGCCTATGAGGGGATCGAACCCGCGACCTTCGCGTTATTAGCACAACGCTCTAACCAACTGAGCTAATGGGCCGATGTTAAAGAAGTTAAAATTATAAACTATACTATTATTTGCCACAATGTAAAGACTGAATGTAAAGAATGAATAATCTAAATTCACTCCGGTTTCTGGGGTACTCAGTTAAAGTATTAGTTATTGACTCAATAAAATTATCCATAAGATATACTGTCAATGCGTTTCTGAGTTGCCTGAGAGAGAATACAACGAGTTGTCAAATAACTATGAATCCCATAACTAGTTCTTTGACGTCCACTAGATGGCTCTTTTTAGGAATGAGTGTAATAAAATTGGTTTTATTATTCTAATTCTTAACTTATAGTAGTAATATAATGATTAAAAAATACTTTGGGAGATTAGTAGATGGCTTAATTTTATAATTATTTACTTATAAATTTAATTATTTTAGATACAGAAGTTTTCAATTCGTTAGTTGTTTGTCAATGACATGTCGTTGTCAAGATATTAAAAACATTTGAAATTGCAAATAAAACTTATCGAACAGATAAACGCACAGTTTGGCCGGTTAAGTTTAACGAACGTTTATCGTATGATTGTGTGTTCAGAAACCAAATTTGACAAGTTATCAAACCGATAACGTTATTGCACAGATAAATGTGACTCAGAAATCGGGCAAATCGATTAAGATCTTATTTAATATATATGCTATTATTTCCTTGCTATAAGAATCTGATAAAAAATTATAATATTGTTTGTGAACGATAGATGGTGCTGCTCATAATAATAAGATAACTGTTTGCCGTGTTAATATATTTATTCTTCTTGCTACTTTTTTGTTAGTAATAACAACACAGTATTGATCTCAGTGAGAATTGTGATATTCTACTATTTAAAAAAAAAACTCGTAATTAAGAGATTAGAAAGTATTTTTGAGTTTGGGAATAACTTGATAATAAAAACCACTTGTTCGAAAGACATTCTTGTTTTCAGTAAATAACAGTTAGCAAGAACTTCAACTAATTTAGGGTTCATGTTCTTTACGTTTCATTTATTAAACGTAATATAATAATAGTTAATTCGTTCAAATGTATCATTTTTCGTTGTTATAATATACGTTATACTTTTCTCTTAACTTTTTTTGGTTATTGACTATTTTTATGTCTTCTACCGGTTACTTTGTAATAATCTGTTATGATCTAAAGAGAGTAACCACCTTTATACATCCTATAGGTATGTGTTTACAACGTTATGCTTCTTATTTAGAAATATATAAAGATTAGAAGATATTATTTTGGGGTGTAAAGGTTGTCGAATAACATCATAAGGCTTGAGACACCCAAGTCAACTCACCTGCACGTAGTGCACCCTGCTGAATAACGAACAAGGTAATGGCGAAAGCGGGGTGATAGGGTTTTACAGCCTGACTGGGTCGCAACCACCGTGTATATAGCGAAAAAGCCCGTCATAGTGATTCGCATATCCAGCTTTTCGCAGTACGGCATGACAGCGGCGACTGACGATGGATAGTGTGTCACTCGGTGGTCGATATGGTTTTTGGATTGTGCTGTGCTTACCATCAAGCATAGTGCAGTGATTTTACAGTGTAACAATAAAAAAAACATGACATTTTTTAAATATCTAGTTACACTACCCCCAAACTTGATGGTACCCAATATTCATAATGAATGTTGCTACATAACCATAAACTTCTTTGTATGACTATGTAAATTCAGATCTTATTCATTAAGTCGTTTTAATTGCACTAAATTACTGAAACATCTACTTAGGTTAATTATTTTCATTCCTACATTGAATAAAGCATACAAAAAAATAATGAAATATTGATAGTGGTATATGTCACTTCAATCGTCGAATAAGGTTTTATCATACAAAGATTTTAGTACAGTTATTTTTGAATTACACAATTGTGCAGCATGAGATTCGAACTTACTATAATCAGCGCGGAGACAACATCAAGGCTCTAGCGCTAAAACCACCGTTATATATAAACCCTGTACGTATAATAACAGGAATAACTGTCAATATTATTTTTAAATTTATTACGGTCACATAAAGGTATTTCAACAGATTTTTTGAGAAAAATTAACAATCAATTTTAAAAAGAGTAAAGTATTTGATACACTACAACGGACCAAACTATGCTCGTACCCGTATAAAATGCGGTTTTTGGATTGTACTGTGCTTACCATCAAGCATAGTGCAGTGATTTTTACGGATTCTTTTCATTCCGACATTGGATAAAGCATACAAAAAAATAATTCAATATTGATAGTGGTATATGTCACTTCAGTCGTCGTATAAGGTTTTATCATACAAAGATTTTAGTACAGTTATTTTTGAATTACACAATTGTGCAGCATGAGATTCGAACTTACTATAATCAGCGCGGAGACAACATCAAGGCTCTAGCGCTAAAACCACTGTTATATCTAAACCCTGTACGTATAATAACAGGAATAACTGTCAATATTATTTTTAAATTTATTACGGCCGCATAAAGGTATTTAAACAGATTTTTTTGAGAAAAATTAACAATCAATTTTAAAAAGAGTAAAGTATTTGATACACTACAACCATAGAGTAACAAACCCGCGCGTAGTTAAAGCGGTTGCATAATTCTATGACTACAACGGACCAAACTATGCTCGTACCCGTATAAAATACGAAGAATTTTTTTTTTTCTCGAACTGACTACGCTATTGACCCTGCAGGGTCTTTACAGCTTCACCGGACTACTAAGGCGAGCGCTTAAGGCACTCAGCCGATTTGGTTTTTAGGTAATATACACAAGGGCGCATGCGCACCTCGGCTTGGGATGTTACCTGGAAAAAGTCGCGTCTGACCTAGCTAACTATTCTAAGCTATTCATACATATATACATTTGTGAATCATACAGTCGAAATTGCATGATTCACAAATGAATACGTGTATATCGGATAAAGCGAAGAAATATTATTTGTAGAAATTAATATGGACAAGACCGTAACATGCTATGATGGGACCGTCAGTGTATTCATAATGACATATTAAATTTTTTACGTTCCAGTGAGCATATAAGTGTTTGTCGAGTTTTTTCTCGTCTATGATATGTTCGTAGTACGTTGTGTGTATGGTGTATTAGGCTCAGTACCTTAAGGCACCAAATCTATGCTAATTGATAAATAGGTAAAATTTGTAAGAAATTATCTTTGAAATAACTGACCCGAACCTGAAAATCCTTTACGCCACAAATCTAAGGAGGGAATGAGCGTAAGTAAACTTCAATCGACCTGTGAATGCGTATGTTTATAAAATGATACCTATATAAAATCGCAAAGGGCAGTTTGTGCCTATAAATATTAAAGTTATAACAGACAACGCGACTGTAGAAAGCAATCTGGGTGCGTCTGGTTGTACAAATACTAAGAAACGTGTTCTATTGTAAGTGGATTAGTATGTGATTTTTCTTTGTCAATAAATTTCTGACACAGCTCAGCTAATTAACCCCACGGTGCAGATTTAATCTTTTATATCGACATAATTAAAATAAAAGAAAATATTATTCTGCTCCACTTTTTCTATTAATAAAGTGTTAATGTATGTTTCTTTGTAATAGGTAATTTCTATGACTGTGTAAATAGGAAGCTTCATTGTCTTTGACTGACATACGTTATGTTCTATTTTTATTCATTTATTAAATATTCTCACATAAAAAGTCACGAGTCAAACGGTTGTTAATATATGACATCAACACAAATTATTTGTTAATGAAAATAGTTAATAAACACGTCTTTACCTAAAGCGAAATTATAAGTGAGTGTATTTTACTTATAGTGAAAACGGTAAGGGATTCATTCATTCATTCACAAGCAGTGAAAATGTAAACATGGCCTCGGCAATGCGGGAATCCGTGGATCGATACAGCCTGGCGAATGTCAAGTTGAAGGGGCTACGGGCTGGAGCGGGGAAGAACGGCGCGGGGGCGAAGGCGGCTGACGTCATTACACCCACGCTCGCCCTGCGGCTGTAGGGCGTGGAAGCTAGCGCCCCGAAACTGTATGATAGCTAAAATTATCATACATTTAAATTAATAATGGTGTGTGAGTACTATTAATAAGTTGTTCATACGTATTTAACATATAATTAATTACACATAGAGAATATTATTATTTGATCTAGATATACCTACGTTAATTCTTATAAGTAATATAAGCTTCTAATAAAGAAAACAGAATAACATTTATTTTATTCTCATCGTTTATATTCTATATGTGAATTAATTAATGGTAAACGTTGTTTTATGATATACACGTTATACTTAAAAGTGTAATTAGATATTGTTTAAAAATGTAATAAATAACTGTTAATCCCTCTAATAGGAACAGAATAGTAGAAGACATCAGTTTATATATATATATTTTTAAACATAATTTTAAATATGCCTTCTAAGTTTATCTGTAATATTGACTCCTATTTGTTTTCTTTAGCAGGTTCATTAAACACGGAAGCCTTTACAGAAGAAACATCAATATAAATTCCATACATTTCGTCTTGAGTTTCAAGTTACGATTTAAAAGAAGAGAATTTATGATAGTTTTTGTTGCTAAAAGGTCGATCTTATCTAACTGGTAGATTGGACCTTATTATAAACTTGTAATAAGTTAAAAAAGAACTAGTAAAAAGTAGTTTTGAAATAGTAATTACTTAGTGGTAGCGTGTTTAAACAACGCGTCGATCGACGTATGATCGAAACTCTGTGATAAAACTGCTAAACAATCTCTCGGCTAGTGTGTTCCGTCCTTCCTATAACATGGGGTCCTTCAAGCGTAACGTGAAGAGACATTTACGCAGGCCGGCATGACAACGACGACCGCCGGAGGAGGTATCTCTCAGTGGCCGCCGTTGTTTTAAGATTGTACTGTGCTTACCATCAGGCACAGTGCAGTCACTTTGCCGTGCTACAATAAAAAAATAGTATGATGGTAGGACCTTTTTTAATACTCGCATAGCTAGTTACAAAACGAGCTTTTGTAGGTGTGTTCTGGCAGCTGTTTTTTTTCCGGACTGACTACGCTGTTAACCTTAACAGCTTCACCGGACTACTAAGGCGAGCGCTTAAGGCACCCAGCCGATTTTATTTGACAACTAGCTCAAGGGTGCATGCCACTCCTCGGCTAGGGCTGTTGTCTGATACATGCAATTCGCGACCTATCTGAACTAACGTAAGCTAAACTAACTATTCATACATATATGAGTTGTTGAAACATATATGTGTACCAGGCATACATACCTCAACAACTCTTATATATATTTCGTATCGGATAATTTTCTAAACTATTACAGTTTGATAAGGGGGAAAATAATAAAACTCTTCCACTTGCACGTGTAAGCGTGTATGCGTGTGTGTGGGGAGGTGACACGTGTAATGTTGTCGCAGTGATGTAAGATTTTGTTTGGCAGCTGCATTTGAGAGTTCTTTCTCTCTAGGCTTAAAGCGCCTTCTTGTCATAATCTAGGACCAGATTGCCACATCAGGTGAGAATATGATGTTTATTTCCTTATAATATTGATGTGGATGTATGTTATAATATATAAAAATACAAATTCATTATCTAGTAATTATTACCTCATGAATGGCGATCATTAAAGAATAAAGAACATATACTGAGTTCAAACGTGATCTGGACATAGTATAAACATAAGAGACAGTATGGTAACTACCTACAAACGCTTGTACCGACACACTCATCCAAACATGCGCATCAACGAGACCCCTAAGCGGTTTTCGCGGTGCTGTCCATAGAGTACCTTTTAAATGTGTAGTCCGGTGAAGCTGTTAAGACCTCGCTTGGTCAATAGCGTTGTCAGTTCGAACCTCTAGTAAAAAACCTCTAGTCGATGCGCATGTTTGTGAATGTGCCGTTTTTGAGCGTTTGTAGGTAGTTTCCATACTGTCTCTTATATTTATACTGTGGTCTGGATGTGTAATGGAATGTAATCGTTATTAGTTTTGCGTTTAAAAAGATAAGTCAATATAAATGTATGTCTTTTATGAAATTCTCATTTTTACTCTATTTACTTGTATTTTACCTAGGATTTTTATCTATTTTCCACCTGGTATATTTCAGTTGATGAACAAATAGAAAGTATTATTTTTATGGTTATTATAGTTTAATAATTGTATTAAGTAATTTATTTCTGTGACTTTATTCCGTACATGATTTAATATAGGAATGTTCCTAACAGAGAGGAAACTACGTATGGTATAAGTGAAAAGCTGACATATTTTTCTTCAACAGTAGTCACCAATGTCTATGTAATTCATTACTATAGAAACATTTTATAATGTGGGCCACCTGATTTTTATCGTATTGTTATAAAAGTATGAGTGGGAAAATACGTTATGAAGGAAAATAAAGACGTACACGCGAATAAACTGGTTGGGACATTCTGCTTAACTCCGTGTAGATATAATGTAATAATAATGAGATTATTAAAGAGGATATATTATTATCTGATAAATATAAGATAATATAATCAATTATAAACATGTCAATGACAACGCACAGTACAACAAGTAATGTAAAAAAATAGACTAGAATATTTTGAGATTCTGATAAATTTATAAATAAGGCCCTAGATTAATTAGATTAAAAAGGTATCAGTGTAAAATAAATAATTGTTCATCGCTTCTATACTTTATACCACGCGGTAGACGGCATCGATCCAGGGGTGCGCATGAATGGTGCTCTGACGTCATTGGGCGGGTGGCCCGCGCTACGTTAGGGGTGAGGTGCGCCAACCGGGGAGCAGCCTTGAACTTGCTACATTGATTTTGCGCGATCCCTGCACTTGAACTGCAGTGCCCGGTTATTTCTGGTTTCTTGTAAATATTTATCGTATACGTTCTACATATTGTAATAATTATACTTCCTATTTTTTTTAAAATAAGTACTTGATAATGAAAACTCTAAAGAAGTAAAAATCTATTTATCTGCTTACCAAAATTGACAGTATCTTGATGTATAGATAAATATAAGAATCAATTAATGGTTGATTACTAACAAAGGATTAATGCTTAAAGATTGACACGACTGTAGGGTGTCTAATATGTTTAATGAATAGCTCTACTATATATGTAGGTATTTTTAGTAAATGTTGCGTTAGATAATGTAAATGAATTCAAATTCTGTGAAAAGTTGTAATGAAAATGTCTCATAATTAATTTCAAAGTAAATCATGTAATTTACTCGTACCTTGTGCACGTTCATATATAGATGTAACCAATTTTTATTGTATTCGTGATTGGAAACCTATGTATTTTATGTGTTTATACCAGATCTGGAATAGGTAACGCCCTCGCGTTCTAGTAGCTTCGGGAAAACGCCTTAAATATCTAGGCCAAACAATAGATCGAGTTGTTGGACTTTCAACAACAGAAGTGACTACATTATTATTTGTAAATACAATTTTTAATATTAAGTGTGGAGGGGTTTTAATTTTTATTAACTGACTTCGAAAAAGGAGGAGGTTACTACGTTCGGTATAATGTATTTTTTTTAATGTATGTTATTCGATATCTCCATCAATTATGAACCGATTTTAATGATTCTTTTTTTTATTTGAATTGGTTATATTCAGAGCTGGTCTCATATAAATTTGAAGAAAATATTCAACCCTTAACGGGGTGAAAGTTCGTTTATTTGATTTTCACCCACTTCGTATCTATGTATTTTGATGAAAATGGAACCGATTTATTATACCCATGAGAAACTAGATATATTTATGGACACTAAAAATGGAGAAATATTTTTTTTTTACAAAAAATATAAACTGCCTGCGACGTGAAAAACTAATAAGGCACTAAAAAGCGAAAAATAATTGAATTATTAAATTAAATAAAAAAATATTGATATTCGCGCTAACTAATAATATATTTGAAGTCGATGCCCACCTAAATTCATATCGTCTACATACAAAGTTTTGGTCCACTCTCGTGTCCCATGATGTATATCTGTATAGTATACATATTTTATCACCTGCAACAAATTTGAAATGTAGGTTGGCATTGACTTCAAATATATTATTAGGTAGTGCGAATATCAATATTTTTTATTTAATTTGGTTAATTTAATAATTCAGATGTTTTTCCCTTTTTAATTCCTTAATAGTTTTTCACGTCGAAGACGGTTTATTTTTTTTTTGTAAAAAAAATATTTTGTAAATCTGTTATCACTACATAAAAAAAATATTTTGTAAATCTGGTATCACTACATAAGCTCAAAAAGCTTTTATAAATATAATTTAAGATTATTTTTTTCTTGATGGTTAATCTGTAGGAAAAAACCTAATCATTGCTTAATAGTTTGAATGTCCTGTCGGGTTTTGTTTCGGACACATAACAGAAGTTTCAAATATATTTATGTGTACTAGTGTTCGCCTAGTGGTCGAGTTTCGACCATAATTCATTTCGACATTCAATAAGATCAAAATAATAATTATTATTTCTGTGGTTCCATAAATTTACTAAAGATAAATTATTTATTAATTAATAATTGATGTATGTTATGAATTTACATATTGTTATAAAATTAACCTAAAATTTGACCAGTTAATTTCAAAGGCCATGTAAGATATGGAACGCCAGTCATGTTAAAAATATTGAGTATGAGAAAGTGAGTAGCATGAGAAAAGGTAATTGGAACATAAGAGTAAAATGACAGATACGTCTTTTACCGACCCTCCCGATGAAATAACGGCAGTGAACGATCAGTACCAGCCTGTCTCTCTAAACAGAGCGTGCTCACGCCCACGCCCGCGTAACCACAGATCACGCCGCCGTGGTCTGGGGGTAAA
>MU158780.1:331294-384330 GCA_015888305.1 Antheraea pernyi | reverse complement strand
AAAAAAAAAAAAAAAAAAAAACAGATACGTCATTTTCATTTACATGTGTGTATATATTGTGTGTCATTTAAGCCGTAGTGTGAGTAATGTATATTTTAATCATTTTAATTGATTTCTAATGCGTGTTATATTAAAAGTAAAGCTTCGTATAAACTTTAAAACTATGCCAAATTTCACGGTCATCTGTTCGTGCAATTCGCTTAAAAAGGTGTACAAAGTTTAGGCTTCACGTATTAATACATATGATAAGATAATTACTTTAAAACTAAGTTTTATGGTAGTGATCGTTTCAAAACATTTATATTATATTATAACGCCATACTTATTTCATTGTATTATATTGTAATTATAGTTGTATATCTATACACGTCATAAAAGCCAACGTCTTTCTGTCTGTCCTTTAGTCTACTTATAACTGAACTGAAGATTTACATGATTAATTTTCATATCATAAATTTATTATATACAACGACATCACAATAAATGTTATTTTTGTAAAACTTATACAATATTAAGCATAAAAGCTTATTAAACGAGATACAACTGTACCAGTGTACTTATTATGGTAAAGAATAAAGTACTTATATTTTTCTCGATGACTGTCCTTTTGTGTAACAAATAAGATTGTATATTATCCTTGTTGACCTTTGGGAACCACTGACCGCAATAGAAAACGGGTTTAATCATACATAATCAAAGTTATAGATAGTTATAACACTATATATTATCTAACTATCACTATTTAACCGACTTCAAAAAAAGGAGGAGGTTATCAATTCGTCTGTATTTTTTTTTTTTTATTTTTTTTTTACAATGGACTCTGAATAAAAGTAATTAATGATCCTTGATATATAGAATACCGGATGAAAAGCAAATTTCCATTATTTTAAATCAAAACTTTGGGTACCTACCTACTCTAATAACTAAAACTGTAATATTAGTTTTGACGTTTTTAAATATTTAGTAACAATGTTGCCCAAAATGGTGGTAACGTGCTAAAACTCTAGAGAAAGAACGGGCCTTTAAGTGGGGCTGCCGGTACACACCTACTGGTGAACGGCAATACATGATCAACATTTTTTGTTGGCGCCAAAGTGAGAATATTTTCATTCTTAAAAATATCAAAAGGAATAAGATTCCATTTCATTTAGATCTAATATCGAATATAGGTTTATTTATATTTTTGTGGTTTATGACATTTCGTCGACTTCTAATTTATACATATATAAAAATTGATGTTGGTTTAAAATATCTGGAACTAGTTTTGTTTGCGACTTCGCTCGCTATAATGAAGATTTGAGCTACCCCTCGGAAATAGTATTTTTTCTAGATGAAAAGTAAAGCGTGTTTTTAATAAAGGGTACAGACCCTTTAATGTACTTTACAATTTTTTTACAAAATTTTAAGATGACCGGTTGATTCGTTTAAAGATTAATTAGGTCACGTTAGACTTTATTTTATATTGTAATTACAGTGGAGAAAGTCGCGGGCGATTGCTGGTTAATACGTAAAATTCGTGACTAGTTTATTGTAGGATATAGATATCGCATCAACGGAAATTTTATTTTCAATGTGCCTGCCTACCCGTTCGTCATTTTAGTCAGTCGATGACGGGCGCCACGTCACCTTCGTGACGAAGCGACAACATGGCGGCCTGTCCCCGCGTCGCGTCGTCCGCGTCATTACGACACGGCCATTCGTCATTTAGATAATTTATGTAAATTGACGCAAGGGCATTTTTTGTTTGTTTACATGTTTATCTTCACTTCTATTATTCGTCAGTATAAATATCAATTATATCCATAAAAATGTGGTTGATTAAAAAAAAATGAATTTTAATTTTACAACAATAATTATACTGCTTGTTTGTATTGTATTGCTTCGTTACGGTTTATGTTCAGTAATACAATTGATTCACAGAATTCTGTAACCGATTGGGACGCTATAAGTTAGCTTCGCTTCGCTTTTGTTTGTCGCCTTTTGGAGATCAACCAGTTTTTCCAGTTTCAAATAGGCTGGCAGGATGGTATAACAGCAACGACTGGCGATGGACTTTCGATCTTTCGATGGTCACCATCGTTTTGGATTATACTAAGCTTATCATCAGGTTCAGTGTAGTCATTTTATCGTCTACTAATTTAAAAAATTACAGTTATTTTCTAGGATAACCTGACCCCTGAAAAACGATGACCGATAAAGCCGAAGGCCAATTTAGGGCTGTTGTTCCAATACGGGGTACGAACACAGTATATACGTCAATGATTGGTAGGAGTCATTGACTCCTGGTCGTGTACAAGTTAATCGATATCTGTGGTTTAGTACAATTTCCTGTTACTTGGTTGCAATTTTTTCGGTGTGAAGTAAGGATTCAATCGTAAATTTAAATTCATAGCTTGGAATTGATATACTGAAATTATATTCAACATATAAAATGCACAATTAACCATTCTGATACAAGTTTATTCGTGCGTTACAATTTCAGAATGAAAGAAGTTTATTAATATGTTTTAAAAAGCCTTTTTTATATCATATAAGGCAAATGAACAGGTGGGTCACCTGATGGTAAGTTATCACCGCCATCCATAGACACTAGCAACACCAGGGGAGTCGCAAGTGTGTTGCCAGCCTGTGTTTGGGGGGAGTGATGGGGAAGAGGGGGTGGAGGGATGGGGAGAGGAGGTGGCCCTCCGGCGCTCTCGCTGACCGAATGAAACGCAACAATGTAAGCACTGTTACTTCATGTCGGTTTTCTGTGAGAGAGTGGTACTAACTCGAGCGAGCCGAGCCATTCATGCTGAAACCAGTAAAAGCTTGGGTGTAGCTCTACCATCTATAAAACCCGTAATTATATATGACAAATCTAAAAAAAAACTGCAGTCCTAATTGAAGTTAGTCAAAAATATTTCAGCAATATGTCCATGGAGGTTCGAATCGGAACATTGTGCACAACACAGCATCTTCTTTGTGATAAAAAAGGTGGCTGTGATGCTTCCAGTAACAAACCTTGCACAGGCCCTACCACGACATCAGAACGAAAAATGACACCAGAAATTTTAATATTATTTAACTGCATATATGACAGTTGTCAACACAGTGTAGTTAAAGTATTTTAACTAGAACTTTCCCAACGTTATTCGAGGAAACGAAAGCGTTGAACGATGTACGCTGCCAAATTTCCAGTGTTGACAAATGTTTTATTGTTCTCGTAGTTATTTTCCCACCGTTTCGTGAGAATCAAAACTGGAAACTTGCCAGCGATACCCATTACTTCAAACTGTCGTTAATGAGTATACACTCTGTAGTATTTTTTATTTTGATACAATGTTCTATTTGGCTATATATATATTGTATATGTCACTATAGATTGCTTCTTATGGCAACAATTTAATTTAATAATTCATTAATCATGGGTGGTAGGGTTTTAAAGCCCGACTGGGTTGCGACCAACATGCATGTAGCGAAAAAGCCCGTAATAGTGATTCGTTCTGCGCGTCGCGTTTCGGGATCAGCCCATGCATATCCAGTAGTGAATGACTTTCGCCGTGGCTCAAATACTGGTGAGATGATTAACACTGGTCACCTCTGGACACGGACGGAGGTTGTTTGCTCACGCAGGCCGGCATGACAGCGGCGACCGGCAAGGGATAACGTTTCTCTCGTTAGTCGCCTTTGTTTTTGGATTGTACTGTGCTCACCATTAGGCACAGTGCAGTCACTTTGCTGAGTTACAATAAAAATAAATCTAGGTATATATAATACAAGAACTATACTAGGATTTTTCTCGAGAGATCGAATCTTTAGTAAAGCCATTAGCAGAACAATAAAGCTGGTTTACACTGTAGGCAGAGTGTAAGCCAGCTAATATGACAGTTATATGGTCGAAAAAATATCAACTGTTGTAATAGAAGTAATAATTAGTCGAAACCGCGTCTCGGACGTTCTTAAATGAAATGGAGCGATTACTTGCGAGAAGGGGTTGAATGTTTATACATACAGAAAGACATAGTGTATTTCAACAGTGGTCAATACAAACTGATAATGATATTGATATAAGAATTAAAAAATGTTTATATTTGTAATCTTTATTAATACTTATAGAAATATAGCAACAAGATGGCCTCTTACTCTGTGAAAAATTTTCAGTTGATTATTTTTAATTCATAAACAATTTTATTTTAAAGACTTTAGAAACCTCTACATGCAGATTTCTCAATTATAAAACTAGACATGCTTAGTCCTTAGTCATGTTACGATTTAATTTAATAATAATTACGAAAAGTAAAACTGAAGCAACAATAATTAATGTATATCCGACTTTGTTATCAAAACTTGTAAAGGACACTGTATTTATTTTATAGTATACATAATAATTCATAAAAATATATTGTAAAATTACAGTACAATGATAATCAATCAAATAGATGTAAAAATAACTTAACATTCATATAATATCGCAACATTGTTTCAAACAATTATTTAATCTTACAAGCATTCGTTTTTCCAACGCACACTGAGTAGGTACATACGTATTATCTGAGGTTAGACATCGTACATGGCAGGAAAATAACCTGGCAGATAGTTGATGGCTGACGACGATTGTGTCACGTAGCATGCGAGCGTGCGAGCCACGCGTCGTGTGTGTGCTAGCCCTTAATGACTTTGGTAAGTGGGTGGGTCTTTGTTTATGATGCCTTGCGATCGTTTATAATAGAGATAGGACACACCCTGTTATCGTTCATACGATTCAATATTTTCTAACGTTTTAAATAAAACCAGTGGTTAAAATTCGACCTTAATTCGTTAATCTTTTAAGTTTAAATATTATTGAGGTTTTCGTCAAAGAGTATATATATACTATTGTAGTTTGTAGACGTAAGGAGCTTGAAATATAACGAAAAGAGACTTAGAAATAAAGGCTACGACTAGTCTATGGTAAGGAAAATAAAAAAAATAAAATTTTTAATTTAAAATTTAATGACATCAGATTTTATTAATAGCCAGTTTTTTTAAGAGTTAATAAAGAGCTTGAAAAACGAGAGGAAAAGATATTAAACTGATTTATCTTAGCATATTTGTATATATTTTATTTAAAAATAATAACTATTTATATTCCAAAAAATATTATAGTCACGAATTATAATAAATAAACACATTTGAGACAATAATTATAAACGGGTTTAAGGAAAATGGTAACGTATTATATAACTTGGAGCATAAAATTTGGAAATACGACAAAAAAATATCTACGAAAAACAAGTGACTTATTATATTATTTATGGCGAAGAAAAAACGTAAAATAAATCTATATATATATATACACTCATCAAAAAAGTCTAAGCAACATGTACTAATTTCAATTTTAGGATGGTTCTTCACGCGTTAAACTTAACTAGATTTGAATCACCCCAATCAGCAACAAACCTAAGGTTTTTATTCAACCGTTCAATCATGGCTTCTCTCTCATTAAGGATTTCCGGTAAGCTGGCCTGAGGACATACCTCTCAGATAACAGTGCAGTCATCCGCGTACCCAAAGATACCGGGTAGAGGCAGGTAATTGATGTGCAGCAGAAATAGGGTTGCTGAGAGTGCATATCCCTGAGGAACTCCAGCATTTATAACCTTGGGATCAGACGAGTAGCCATCGACAACCACTCCTATTGTCCGTTCACTAAGGAAATCACAGATCAAAGTCCGCAGGCGTTCAGTTATTCCATATGCTTCGAGCTTACTTAAACGGCTAACGTGCCAGACCTTATCGAATGCCTTCGAGACATCGAGAGATACAGCAACAGCCTCTCCGTGTTTCTTCACAGCCTCACACCAGTAAAGGATGGCATAAACCCAGTAGATTACTTTTGTCGGAATTCGTATTGGCGTTCACTGAGAATATCATTGAGCTTTAGGTATGCCAGGTATAAATATTATCTAATAATATTAAAACGTACGAGTAAATGATCTGCTTAGAAGCACAACGGTTTAAATAAGTTCATTAATTCCTTCAATTGGCTGCTGTTCCCTTTGTTAAATTATATTCATAATATTTAACCGTTACACGTAAGTTCGATGACATCAATGGTGGAAATTCTAATGCGTAGTCCGGTGGAGCTATTAAGACCTTGCTAGGTTAATAGCGTAATCCATTGGAGAAAAAAAAGTCTAATTGACTAACGTGTAAAGACTGTTGCACTGTTATTAATATTCCGCCTTTCCACTGTCGATCCATAACCTAAGTAATGACTCTGAAACGACCGCTGTCTGTCAATAAATGTTTCGTAAAATCGATTTCGGCATTAATTTTACTTGTATGTATATAGTTGATCTCCAATATTAGGTGCTTACGTAAAATAAAACGCTATTAAATGAAGATCTATTAATAAAACTTTTTTCGCTTTGGTAACTAATCTTCCAGATTGTCGAGTAGATAATAATATTCAACAGTCTTGCGATAATATCAATGCAACAAGATGACCCCTTTGTTATAGAAATTTTCAGGGACTTTTTAGGGCCTCAGATAATTCATGCTCCGTAGTATGTATTATTTTCTATCGACTTCACTTATGCACGGTAACTTAAGTACATTACGTCAAATGCCACCAATATTACAAAATATAGAGCCAAAAAACACAAGATTATTAATAAAATACAAAAGCCATGAATAGCCATACAAAATGACAGACTAAAAACTCTAATATAAAGTTTTAAGTTACTACGATTTCTGTATTATGCATTCAGCGATGTATATATTTTTTTTTATGTCATAGGTGGCAAACGAACAATTAATAAAATACAAAAGCCATGAATAGCCATACAAAATGACAGACTAAAAACTCTAATATAAAGTTCTAAGTTACTACGATTTCTGTATTATGCATTCAGCGATGTATATTTTCTTGCTGTAGAAAAACAGGACAAACCATGTGCTCTTCATGAGACTATGCGGGACCACATAGACAAAGTGTTAGTTTATATGTATTAAAAGCATTTCTTTTATATCCTAAAATATATAAAAGATGTTTCAGGTGAGGCGGCATCCGTATTCTGTATAAAGAAATTCTGTACGCCGATAAAGACTTTCATATATTATCAAGATCCGTTGTGATGATGTTGGTGATATTTTATCACGTCAAGATACGCGTGGGAACATCGTAGGAAGTTTCCCAAGGATGTTTTCTTAGCGGAGCGTGATAAACTCGTTAGGTACCTATTGCTTGTATTACAAATTATATTATTTACACGTATCATGTACATTATCAAATAATCAATGTGCCGATATCAGGTGAAGGATTTCCTATCACCTGTTTTACTGTTTATCAACAACTGACGTCCTTTTGACATAACCGATGTGGTATCTTATCTTTTAGTATCACGCGCTTGTGGCATGGTGGAAAAATAAAAATAAGAATTTTCATTACGTAGACATAATATCTATGTGACTAAGCCTATAATAATGAAAAAAGGAAAACATCAACGATGATTAACACATACGTAATGAAAATTCTTATTTTTATTTTTCCACCATGCCACAAGCGCCGAATGATTAAGGATGCAACTTAAATGTAACAATTATTTCACTTAATTTTATATAATTCCTTAGCAGAGACAGATACCGGTCGCTTATTGTTTACTAGCTAATACTCGCAACTTCGTCTGCGTTTATTATCATAATAATATATTAGGAGAAAAAAAAAACTTAATCAAAAATATATTTTGGGAATTATATTGTATGACAGTTTTTAAAAAAAGGTTCACCATTTTCGTACTTCTTATATTGCTTTTAATTTATTTAGGGCAAATACAGTTAATAGAATTTATGTCAATCATTCAAAATTGTACAGACAAAATGTATTATGTATGTTATGTATTCATTTAATTATTAATGATTTTAGAATATTCTTATTAGTATTATTAATTACTGAAACAAACATCGTAATTGATCTATCAACTATGGGGCCATTCAAGCAGTACGTAAGCAGATTTTTTGTAATTTCTAGACAGCCTCTCCACTTGGACAGCGAAAGTAAGCAATATTCTTAACCCACCCTCCCATAATTACGTAAACATTTATATAAGTATATTTAAATATATTCTAATTCAGAAAATAAATATTGCTGACGTAATCACCATCCAGTCTCTCCAACCATTATCTCATCAAAAGCAAAACAAGGACCTGCCCTCCCCCCATCAGTGCTTACGTAATATTTGAATGACCCCTATATTCTATTAAGAAAATTATACAATACTTCATTTATCTTACTTCCAATTTTTAGCGATTGAATAAACAAAGAAAACAATGATATTATAACTAAAAAGTCGAATATCATTGAAGGAAACAGAGAATTCGGAGTTCAATATAACGTAGTAATTAAAGTTCTGAGTATTGTATTTAATGTTTCGTTGAATGTTTAATGATCTGCTTAGAAGCACAACGGTTTAAATAAGTTCATTAATTCCTTCAATTGGCTGCTGTTCCCTTTGTTAAATTATATTCATAATATTTAACCGTTACACGTAAGTTCGATGACATCAATGGTGGAAATTCTAATGCGTAGTCCGGTGGAGCTATTAAGACCTTGCTAGGTTAATAGCGTAATCCATTGGAGAAAAAAAAGTCTAATTGACTAACGTGTAAAGACTGTTGCACTGTTATTAATATTCCGCCTTTCCACTGTCGATCCATAACCTAAGTAATGACTCTGAAACGACCGCTGTCTGTCAATAAATGTTTCGTAAAATCGATTTAGCCGCTTCGGAATTAATTTTACTTGTATGTATATAGTTGTTCTCCAATATTAGGTCCTTACGTAAAATAAAACGATATTAAATGAAGATCTATTAATAAAACTTTTTTCGCTTTGGTAACTAATCTTCCAGATTGTCGAGTAGATAATAATATTCAACAGTCTTGCGATAATATCAATGCAACAAGATGACCCCTTTGTTATAGAAATTTTCAGGGACTTTTTAGGGCCTCAGAGAATTCATGCTCCGTGGTATGTATTATTTTCTAGCGACTTCACTTATGCACGGTAACTTAAGTACATTACATGAAATGCCACCAATATTACAAAATATAGAGCCAAAAAACACAAGATTATTAATAAAATACAAAAGCCATGAATAGCCATACAAAATGACAGACTAAAAACTCTAATATAAAGTTCTAAGTTACTACGATTTCTGTATTATGCATTCAGCGATGTATATTTTCTTGCTGTAGAAAAACAGGACAAACCATGTGCTCTTCATGAGACTATGCGGGACCACATAGACAAAGTGTTAGTTTATATGTATATAGTTTGTCCCGTTTTTCTACAGCAAGAAAATAAAATATAATTTAATGGTGGCTCGCCCGGGGTACTACCACCCTCTCATAGAAAACAGACGTGAAGTAACTGTGCTTGCATTGTTGATGAGAGGGTGGTAGTACCCCGGGCGAGCCACCATTAAATTATATTTTATTTTCTTGCTGTAGAAAAACGGGACAAACTATGTGCTCTTCATGAGACTATGCGGGACCACGTAGACAAAGTGTTAGTTTATATGTATTAAAAGCATTTCTTTTATATCCTAAAATATATAAAAGATGTTTCAGGTGAGGCGGCATCCGTATTCTGTATAAAGAAATTCTGTACGTCGATAAAGACTTTCATATATTATCAAGATCCGTTGTGATGATGTTGGTGATATTTTATCACGTCAAGATACGCGTGGGAACATCGTAGGAAGTTTCCCAAGGATGATTTCTTAGCGGAGCGTGATAAACTCGTTAGGTACCTATTGCTTGTATTACAAATTATATTATTTACACATATCATGTACATTATCAAATAATCAATGTGCCGATATCAGGTGAAGGATTTCCTATCACCTGTTTTACTGTTTATCAACAACTGACGTCCTTTTGACATAACCGATGTGGTATCTTATCTTTTAGTATCACGCGCTTGTGGCATGGTGGAAAAATAAAAATAAGAATTTTCATTACGTATGTGTTAATCATCGTTGATGTTTTCCTTTTTTCATTATTATAGGCTTAGTCACATAGATATTATGTCGCCTATGTAATAAAAATATTTACGAATGATTAAGGATGCAACTTAAATGTAACAATTATTTCACTTAATTTTATATAATTCCTTAGCAGAGACAGATACCGGTCGCTTATTGTTTACTAGCTAATACTCGCAACTTCGTCTGCGTTTATTATCATAATAATATATTCGGAGAAAAAAAAAACTTAATCAAAAATATATTTTGGGAATTATATTGTATGACAGTTTTTAAAAAAAGGTTCACCATTTTCGTGCTTCTTATATTGCTTTTAATTTATTTAGGGCAAATACAGTTAATAGAATTTATGTCAATCATTCAAAATTGTACAGACAAAATGTATTATGTATGTTATGTATTCATTTAATTATTAATGATTTTAGAATATTCTTATTAGTATTATTAATTACTGAAACAAACATCGTAATTGATCTATCAACTATGGGGCCATTCAAGCAGTACGTAAGCAGATTTTTTGTAATTTCTAGACAGCCTCTCCACTTGGACAGCGAAAGTAAGCAATATTCTTAACCCACCCTCCCATAATTACGTAAACATTTATATAAGTATATTTAAATATATTCTAATTCAGAAAATAAATATTGCTGACGTAATCACCATCCAGTCTCTCCAACCATTATCTCATCAAAAGCAAAACAAGGACCTGCCCTCCCCCCATCAGTGCTTACGTAATATTTGAATGACCCCTATATTCTATTAAGAAAATTATACAATACTTCATTTATCTTACTTCCAATTTTTAGCGATTGAATAAACAAAGAAAACAATGATATTATAACTAAAAAGTCGAATATCATTGAAGGAAACAGAGAATTCGGAGTTCAATATAACGTAGTAATTAAAGTTCTGAGTATTGTATTTAATGTTTCGTTGAATGTTTTTATTTACATTAAAATGTCAGTCTGTTGTACGAATGTATTGTAAACGAACAATTCTGAGTAAACATTCTGCGTTGACTACATTTTCACTTTACTTATTTTGCAACTAAATATTTAATCATAACGCTGGAATTGCGATGTGGAGTATATTAATTAATATATTATACATCATATACACTATAATTAAGGTTTAATTAAATGATTGATATTGATATTGATATTGATTTATCAAATGATAGAGGACCGTCGTTTTGCGCGCGTCCCTAAAAACTGCTGAATACATCTCTATATATTTTTATTATTCATTCTTAGATATTTGCTCCTTAACTGGTTGTGGTGGTTTAGGTGGTGATAGAGTCACGCTGAAGCTATTACTGGTTTCAGCATGAATGGGTCGGCTCGGTACCACCCTCTCATAGAAAATCGACGTGAAGTAACAGTGCTAGTATTGTTACGTTTCGTTCGTTCAGTGAGAGTGCCGGAGGCCCACCGACCCTCCCCACCCTCTCCTCCTCTTGTTGTTTCAAATGTTTCAAAACGGGGTTTTTTTTTTCTTTTGAGAGCTTCCGCTGCGTTAGCATTAGCCCAATATAACTATGCCACGCTGACAAAGTCGCGGGCAGAAGCTAGTGTATTGTGTGTGTATTATATACTTACATATTTTGAGGTGAAACTTGGGATGGGATAACGTTGCCTTTTTTTTATTAATATATCTTTGTAGTACAAAAGTTTTATTTCTGTCGCGTATTTCTACGAAGCATCCTGTTTTTTTATATCGAAGGAGGCAAATGAAAACGAACAGGCGGGTAAGTCATCACCGCCGTCCATAGACACTAACAACACCAGGGAAGTCGTTAATGCGTTGCCAGCCTGTGTTTGGGATGGTGACGAGGAGAGGGTTGGGAGGGGAGGGATAGAGGAGGTGGGCCTCCGGCGCTCTCTGGCCGAACGAAACGCAATAATGCAAGCACTATTACTTCACGTCGGTTTTCTGCGAGAGGGTGGTAGTACCCCGGCGAGCCGACCCATTCATAATGAAATCAGTAATAGCTTCAGCGTGGCTCTACCACCTCTACTTATTTTTTATTTATTTAAAATCGTTGTATAATATCTATAAGTAGGTATTATTTGTCTAGCATAATTACAATGTATATGATATATATTAATAACGTAAACACGACGTGTTCGATATATCAGATACATTAATATGCGGATCCATTTTTATCTAATAAAAATTGATAAAATGCCAACCTGATAATTTTCTCTAAAAATGTAACGTACCTTTCGGCTGCTTATCCGCTACTTATCTATTTTAAGATAAAGTCAGTTACAACCGGTTTTGAAAACAAACGTGACTGATATGGTTATACATTACTTATATTGTTACTTACTCATCCATTAAATTTATTGTAGGTTGATATCTCCACGTCCGTAATAGCAACGTTTATTTATTTATACGTTCGCTTATACAACTAATTTTGCTTAATAAGTTATCATGTATTTTTTCTTGACTAATTTGAAACCAGACGAAACGAAAAAGCTACATTAAAAAGAGACAAACGTATACCGTCTATAGCATTTATGCGTGCGTGGGAGTAAGAATAGATCATCGTCGATATATATTTTCATTTTTGAAAGTTTTATTTTTACCGAGTGTCAATTGCACACATGCTTTTTTAAGTTGTTGCGGTACAGTATAGCGAAGGTACTGTGCCTGATTGTAACCGTAGTTTAATGCAAAAACAGTGGCGACATTAGACAACCCATCTCCAGTTACCGCTGTTACAGTTATATATGAGGTACTCTGTGGTTATAGAAGCCTGGAAAAATACTTATAGTTTTATTATATATTTGTGGGTGGTAGAACTACGCTGAAGCTATTACTGGTTTACTACCACCCAACCCACAGACACACAGACGTGAAGTAATAGTGCTTGCATTGTTACGTTTCGTTCGGTAAGAGAGCGCCTGAGGCCTACGTTCTTTAAAAATCCGGCAACGCATTTGCGACTCCCCTGGTGTTGCTAATGTCTATGGACAGCGGTGATCACTTACCATCAGGTGACCCACCTGTTCGTTTGCCCCTTATGATATATATATGAACGTTTCCCAAAGGATAGAATATATATTAACGCGAGCCAAAGCTAGAAGTTTATAAAATTGGGAACAGAGTTATAAAACATCGTAGTCCTTTTAAAGTTAACTATATTTACCAACTTACCAGACTAGGGTTATCAAAATTCCCACTTCTATAACAATAATGATTGCCTGTGAATATTCAAAATAGGTTTTGTTGTAGAGTTGTTTTCAATGACATGCATGAGATTATTCACAAAGTTTTTTTATGACACGTAGGGAATTTCAAAATGTCAATGATTCCATATTTTTGTTTTTACCTTATATATTGAGATAGTATGAAATTTTTTATATGTATAATATGTATTGTCATTATTCCGCACATTTCATATTCTCACAACAGTTTATCTCCTTAATAATAATTGCAATGACGCATACCCCCTATCAGTGTAATCGTTTTTATCAACACCACATTATTTACTCACGCGGGAAACGCGTGCTAGTATTTTGGCATAATTCTGAATTAATAACACTTCAAAATATGTTATGCATTCGAGCTTTTTATTTCATGAAGTATGGTCGAAGATAAATATCGATGAAAATTATAGACAACAAGTATGACATATCTCTTACTAATCTTATAATTGCAAATCCTAACCACTTCAAACTATACTCCTAAAAAATCGAAGAATATTGTTAGAAATTATGCTTATTTCATATATTTCATGACAACATTGACTGTTCACAAATTACTAATTACTTCAAATTTAAGCTGTTGTTTTCTAACGCGTGTACATAAGTACACACACACTTTTTTTATGATACTCTTTTATTTTTAATACAAAGGACAAATGTCTTAATTTGGATAATAGGAAGCTTTAACAAATATAACTCATTTTAAGTGTTGCGTGTAAAATATTAAAGTTTTTAGTTTCTAGAAACTTTTTAGTCAGTAAAAATGACCAGATATAAAAAATTTAGGATTCTTTAGCTTTAGCTTTTAATCATCATCATCCAGACTCTCTGCAAGACTATAAGCCTGTATCTAAAGGAAGGTACGAGCATAATCAATACGCCAATCCACGAAGAATTGACAATTTCAAACTCCGAGATATCCACCGTTCTATATTTTCCCACATACAAATATGTAAGTGGGTGTATGTATGTATAGGTTCAGGTTTTAGGACGTTTTTCTTCACCATCAGCTGAATAGTGTTACTAATTTAAATTAATAAATATACACGTATTCCGAAATATTCATTCGTATATGCCGGGATTCGAATCTACGGACATTGGACTGATATTGCACCGGTCACACCACTAGAACACCACGATATTTAACTTGTCGTTAAAGGTCACACAAAAATGGTTCTTTCAATACAACTTCTACCCTGTAATCTTATTACATCAGGTATATGTTCTAAGAAAGTTCGGTGCTTGCATAAATATATAACCAAGACAATTTTTAGTAGTCAACAATATTAAATATTCGTAACAATCGCTTCAACGTTGAACATACACAGTAACTATACTTCTATTTCTTACGGCAGATTCCGGCTGACCTTTTCAAGCGGTCTCGCCTTCTCTCCAGGGTTGCGTTCGACATTAATTTAGCTGACAATAAAAGTCGAAATCCATTCATTGTTCCTAATAAATGAAATTAAAAAAAGTTTTTTTTTAATATTTTACATGTTTTAGTATTTGACCATAATGTAACCTGATGTTCAATGACCGTGTGGCAGTGTAATCGTTTTTATCAACACCACATTATTTACTCACGCGGGAAACGCGTGCTAGTATTTTGGCATAATTCTGAATTAATAACACTTCAAAATATGTTATGCATTCGAGCTTTTTATTTCATGAAGTATGGTCGAAGATAAATATCGATGAAAATTATAGACAACAAGTATGACATATCTCTTACTAATCTTATAATTGCAAATCCTAACCACTTCAAACTATACTCCTAAAAAATCGAAGAATATTGTTAGAAATTATGCTTATTTCATATATTTCATGACAACATTGACTGTTCACAAATTACTAATTACTTCAAATTTAAGCTGTTGTTTTCTAACGCGTGTACATAAGTACACACACACTTTTTTTATGATACTCTTTTATTTTTAATACAAAGGACAAATGTCTTAATTTGGATAATAGGAAGCTTTAACAAATATAACTCATTTTAAGTGTTGCGTGTAAAATATTAAAGTTTTTAGTTTCTAGAAACTTTTTAGTCAGTAAAAATGACCAGATATAAAAAATTTAGGATTCTTTAGCTTTAGCTTTTAATCATCATCATCCAGACTCTCTGCAAGACTATAAGCCTGTATCTAAAGGAAGGTACGAGCATAATCAATACGCCAATCCACGAAGAATTGACAATTTCAAACTCCGAGATATCCACCGTTCTATATTTTCCCACATACAAATATGTAAGTGGGTGTATGTATGTATAGGTTCAGGTTTTAGGACGTTTTTCTTCACCATCAGCTGAATAGTGTTACTAATTTAAATTAATAAATATACACGTATTCCGAAATATTCATTCGTATATGCCGGGATTCGAATCTACGGACATTGGACTGATATTGCACCGGTCACACCACTAGAACACCACGATATTTAACTTGTCGTTAAAGGTCACACAAAAATGGTTCTTTCAATACAACTTCTACCCTGTAATCTTATTACATCAGGTATATGTTCTAAGAAAGTTCGGTGCTTGCATAAATATATAACCAAGACAATTTTTAGTAGTCAACAATATTAAATATTCGTAACAATCGCTTCAACGTTGAACATACACAGTAACTATACTTCTATTTCTTACGGCAGATTCCGGCTGACCTTTTCAAGCGGTCTCGCCTTCTCTCCAGGGTTGCGTTCGACATTAATTTAGCTGACAATAAAAGTCGAAATCCATTCATTGTTCCTAATAAATGAAATTAAAAAAAGTTTTTTTTTAATATTTTACATGTTTTAGTATTTGACCATAATGTAACCTGATGTTCAATGACCGTGTGGTCTAAGATAGTAAACATGTTAAACCTAGAAGAACTGGCTCTCAAATACAGCTCTCGGTACATACCTATAAGTTATTGGTGTACAACGATGCTGTCTGTGGTTCCATCATGTTTTCCTTCAACGAGAACTTTTTTTTTATTGTACGGCTAAAGGTGGTAGAGCCACGCTGTAGCTATTACTAGTTTCAGCATGAATGGGTCGGCTCGTCCGGGGTAGTACCACCCTCTCACAGAACACCGACGTGAATTAACTATGCTTGCATTGTTGCGTTTCGTTCGGTCAGTGAGATTCCCTACCCCTCCCCCATACACAGTCTGGCAACGCACTTGCGACTCCCCTGGTGTTGCTAGTGTCTATGGACGGTGGTGATCACTTAACATCAGGTGACGCACCTGTTCGTTTGCCACCTTTTGACATAAAAAAAATGTCTGCACTATGCCTGATGGTAAGTACAGTACAATCCAAAAAGAATGGTGACCACCGAGTGACACTATCCATCGCTGGTCACCACTGTCATGCCGGCCTGCAAATACCTGGATATGCACAGGCTGATCCCAAAACGCGAGCCGCAGAAGCGAATCACTATGATGGGTTTTTCCGCCATATAGGTTGCGACCTAGTCAGGCTGTAAAACCCTACCATCCAGCTTTTGCGTTGCTTCGTTCGTTATTCAGCAGGGTGCACCACGTGCAGGTGAGGTTGGTTTGGATGTCTCAAGTCTTAAGATGTTATTCGACACCCCTTACACCCCAAAACTTGACTTGTTCAGAAGGACTTAATCCTACATCGATTGACGTGGATTCCTAACACGCTAACCAATGAGCCAAAAATTCTTTATGAATAGAAGATAAACTCAATTCTTTATATTACCCAATAGTGTTTTAAATATATAGTTTAATATTTCACTCTATATACAATTTCTTCTTCATATATTGTTCGGTTTTATTTAATGAGTCTATTAATATATTTATAAACTACTGGACAACGGGGGTGTGAACTGTGACGTACGCATGAGGTCGTTGCACTCCCCAGTTTAAACACCGTCGACCCTTCAATAACCTCGAAAAACCTAATTTTGTTACTTACGTGGATAAGTTATTTATAGATCTTCACGTTCCGTTAGATAATATATTTTTTATGTTATAATATGAAACAAGAAATACCGATGCTTATCCATTCTAACATTATATTACTAATAGATTGATACTGCTGAGAACCGAACGTACGAAACGTTTCGTAAACCAGTACATATTATCAACATCTTCCGGAATACCATGTAATAACTCGAGCATTGTACCTTTGTATTAGATACAAACCTCTGTCCGCAACTTCGTTCGCGTGGAATAGTTACTTAGGGCTGACGCTAACACTCAGTGGAAGTTCTCAAGAGGAAAATATCCCGATTTTGAAACATTCTTCATTAATGCTCCGCTCCTATTGGTATTAGCGTGATGATACAGCGTGATAACCTTTCTCGATAAATGAGCTATATAACAGTGAAAGAAATTTCCAAATCGGACCATTAGTTCCTGAGATTACCCCCTACATCGTTACAAACTCACAAACTTTACCTCTTTATACTCGTAAATATCATTATTATATTATTATTATTATTAGTATAGATAGGTGTAGTATATGAAAAAATACTTTGTAAGAAATAGATATTTTCGAATTTTCATGTTATTCTAGAGATCCATTGCAGTAAATAATAATACTTGCAAACAAAATCTTAGGAATTTAAGAAGCCTAAACTAAGGTATTTAAATGATCTTGATAATTTAATGTATGTCCGTAAAAACTTTGAAAATGTGCATTTTGTAAAAGACCGGCATGATCTAAATACTAGAAACTGTGACAAACTGGTCGTCCCATGTTTCAGACTTAGCAAAACCAGTAATGGTTTCTTAGGTAATAGTGTTAGGTTTTACAATAAAGTCCCAAAACATATTACCGATTTGCCGGACTGTAAATTTAAGCACCATGTCAAGCGGGTTTTAGTGTCGAAAGGCTACTATAGAGTGGATCAATACGTGAACGATGGTGACGTCTGGAATTGACTCCTCTCTGTGCATCCACTAAAAACGGTATTGTAACGTATAATGTATTTGAAATATATATATATATATGTTAAAAAGATGTACCCAATCGAGTTTCTTGCCGGTTCTTCTCGGTGACTGGGTTGTTTTCCGAACCGGTGGTAGTTTTGACGTTCATAAGCGCCTTATTAGGGCCTAAACTGAATAAAGTATTTTTGATTTGATTTGATTCTTAGGTGCATTAAAGTGTTTTCAGTGAACAAGATCAGAGTTTTCTTACATTTCGTGTCAAAGGGAGCAAAGGGTATATAAATAAATGTTACATAAAATAAAAATTCGCAATGAGTATTATTAATCAATTGTAGTTGACATATAAACTTGAATACGACGTTCGTGAACAATAAAGAGTGGTTACTTATTCGAACTTTGAAATAATTGTATTTTAATCTATCTTCTATATACATAAAAATTGGTGTCCGAAAATATGTAAGGGCATAACTTCAGAGCCGCTGCACCTATTTGGTTAATTATATTATTGTTTACTGTATGTGTAATTATCAAGACAAGGTTTGTATGAGAGATAGTACGAAAAGGTGAAATATTTGAGTTAAAAATAATCTCCATATAAAACCGAGTCACGCAGTATATGACATAAATACAGAAAACACTTCAAATCTTCAAAAATATAGACAGAATAAAACTGTAGAACCGTCGTGTCTATACACTGAAAATATTTGACAAAACCTTATTGCAGGTGATATGAATACTGTGACAGAATACAATAAGAATATTTAAAAAAATGGTTGTCTGAAAATCTCTAAAATTATTAGACAAATCTTTGACCAATAGCTTAAACGTAGCTTGGGATGGCACATAGGGCTTATTTAGTTAATATAGGAAAGAAAAGATCTCAATAAAAAAATCCCAAATTTGTTCAGCTTGGTATGTTTCCTAGAGACGTCAAAAGATGGCGCTTAATTAACTCATTTCAAGATGCTGCCTATTGCGGTCATGAACCTTCGTGTCATTTGATTTTTGCATGACCAGATCTACGTAGCTCTATCCCGTATTAATGAATAATTATATTTATTCTCATTCCAAGTTTTATATACAAATAACCTTACGAAGTCGCAGGCACAGTTAGCATTTAAAGAAGAACAAAAAATCCCATTGCAAAAACATTGAACTTTTTTAGATAATTATATTGTTGAACGAGTTTTTTAGTTGAGAATCGGTAAACGGGAAATTTATGTTTTTTATTTAATTTACAAACGCCATATTGATAAAGTATCTATATTATTAGTAAACTATGTCATTTATAATATGATTCTGACACTTCATAATATGTTAAAAGTATGAAATTGTTTCGACTAATAATACTACCAAACTCTTGCTGATAACATTGCTTCACCGACGAAATATCTATGACAGTATTCAGGTTTTAATTAATCTGTTTTTGATATAATTTCACAACTTTGTAAATATACTAAACTTAAATGTAACCTAAACTTTGTATGTGTTATCGAATAAATGTCCTGATGGATTCAAAGTATATCTTTATAAAACACTAGCCGGCACGGCGGACCTTGTCCCGCCCTGATAATAAAAAAAATCCTTGAAGTTTGACATATGCTGTCGCTGACTTTTTTGTAGGCATTATCAAGCTCTATAACTTTTCTCTAGAACTCAATCATATATCTCTCAGTTCGTAAGAAAAGTTTTCGTTCGACCGTTTTTTCTCCGACTTACTTTGCAAATCCGACTACCACAAACAAATCTTTTCATTTTTCGGGTTAATATATGACACTTGCAAACAACGTGGCTTTATATTGGTAAAAGAATTTTCAAAATCGGTTTAGTAGATCCACAGATTACCCCCTACAACGTCACAAACTCACTAACTTTAACTCTTTATAATATTAGTATAGGTATATACATAATATTATTAGTATTAGTATAGATAGATGATCGCAATTTATCTTTCTGGAAATAGAAAAGTGAGGAACTGAAATGACGTGTTTGAAATATGATAACTTTATATTTATCACTTAATATACTAGGTTAGTAAGGTCTCTACGGAGTGGGGTCGCGACCTCTTCTGCTATATATGTCAACACGGGGTTTTAAATGTTATTTAAGTAAATGACGATTCATGTATAAATTTTACGTAATTTTTAGATCGCAATAATGTATGTATTATTCTGCAGTCCTGAGAAGAATTATAATAATTTTGTTTATATGCATTTATAGCTGATAATGTCATTGGTTGTAAACTGTTTTTGTTTTTAACTTGGATTAGTATTAATCAACTTAAAAAAGAAGTTCTGTTTTATCAATTATTCTTCTATATTCTTTTCTTGGGGTAATCTATATACTAATTTGAAGATTTTAATAAAATAAATTTTATAATATATCGATGTAAAATTAATATTTTAATGTTGCTCTTTAACATTGTTTGCTCTTAATTCAGTTCACATATATGATTTAGTCAAAGTTGGTTATAGTATATTTATTATGCAGGAGTGAAGGGATTTCCGAACAGTTCATGTTAATATGAAATTCGTGTTAACTCAAATAAAGTTAGTTAGGTTAGATTAACTATTACTTGAAATTATTGTGTCAACTGTATTTAATTATTTACGAGAAAGTTTAGATATTAGATAAGAATAATTGGATTAAGAGGATAATTAAAATTACCTATAAAAATATAAGGAAAAAGGAAATAATATGACGTTTATTATTGAATTAGTATGATTGACAATACATAAAATAAGTATATAAAAAAAATCCTAAGTACTTATCTAGCTGTCGTTATATACCATGAAAAAATAGTGACTCATTATAATTTAAAACTTTCAGAAGTACGAGTACGGCCCTGGACGGCCTGGACTATTCCAATTCAGCAGTTGTTAGTACGGCCCTTGACGGCCTGGACTATTCCAAGATAGGGAGGTCACCTGAGAAAGCACAACAGCTATTTTGAAATAAATTATTATATTTTACAGTCAATGATGATATGTACAATAAACTTCTAAACTCCATTTATTTTATATTTTTCCTGGAAAAAGAACACATAATAGCCTTTATTTTCGACATGTAGACTGGTCTACCCCGGCTTAAATTCGTACATTTTTTTTGTAGCACCGCAAAATTACTGCACTTTGCCTGATGGTAAGCACAGTACAATCCAAAAACAATGGTAACCACCGAGTGACACATTATGCATCGCCGGTCGCCGCTGTCATGCCGTCTTGCGAAAAGCTGGATATGCACAAGCTGATCCCGAAACGCGACCATCGTTGGTCGCCGCTGTCATGCCGGCCTGCAAAAAGTTGGATATGCACAGGCTGATCCCGAAACGCGACCCGCAGAAGCGAATCACTATGACGGGCCTTTTCGCCATATACATGATGGTTGCGACCCAGTCAGGCTGTAAAACCCTACCACCCTGCTTTCGCCATTGCCTCGTTCGTTATTCAGCAGGGTGCACCACGTGCAGGTGAGGTTGGCTTGGGTGTCTCAAGTCTTAGATGTTATTTGACACCCCTTATTTCGTATGTTTTGAAATATTTGAAATCAACTTTTTTAAGAATAGGTGTATATTGAATAAAGGTTTTAATTTATTTTATTACCTAAGAGGATATATTAAATTATCTTGTTACTAGATGCCACAACTAATTAAAAGCTGATGGTTTTTTTCTTTTTTCTTTTCAGAGTTGTTTCTTAAATCTTTATTTAATTTAGGGACTTAGGTCCACAAAGAACATGTGAGTCCCATAGTACCCTAATCTTAGCATATTCACAAAAGCGAGTTAAACACAAACTTCCATAGACTCTTGGCTTCCTCACTTGCAGGTGCACACAAGATTCTATGGAAGCTACCCTGATCTAGTTATAATATTAAGTTTTAAATCAGCGACGACAGCTTTTCGTTGTGCTATATTGCGGTCACATCCCATCAACAAGTGTTGCAAGTCTTCTATCGTTCCACAGCTTACAAAAAATACATAGTATAAACATATTTATTAAAATACAGAGAAAATTTTGGATAAAAAATTTTTTTTTGCATTTACTATAATTAGCTATATAGGTATATTTTGTTTTGTATTATGTCGTTAATTATGCGAACTATTACGTCGTTGTTATACGGTCAATAACCTACACGGCTTGAGGCTCGTCGATCTGGTTTGGTTTTGCGCCATAAAATGTGTGGGTTGATACCTAGTTGAATTTGCTACTATGTATTTATACAACGATATTGATTATAGAGTCTGGCCACTAAAGTGTTGTAATAAATACGAATTGTCGAGAATTATTATAGGTGGAAATGTTTATTCTCATTCTAAATTCAGGAATTTCTAATTGCAACATTATGAATTTGAAAATTTCATTAAAAAATCCGGCCCAGTGTGGTGTAAATCTGGCGTTTTAAGGGTTCTATGGTTTTATATAATTCTTTTTGGTTGTACATATATTGTCAGTACATTCTTCATCGTCTTTCACGTGCGATGACAATCTAATTTTTCAGGTACTCTACTCTATCTTTGCTAACAATAGGCGAAGCAATATAGTCTTAGATCGAAAAAAAAATCATGTTTCCCACGTCTCGATGACACATCTATTGTTTGATTGTAGACTTCTAACAGTTGTGACAGTATGTTATATAATGCTTGAAAGCTGCCGTTTAATGCAGTCTGATTAATTTGATTGGAATTTTAACACTCTGTAGAACTAATCTCGAACGTACCCGTTTCTGCTGAGAATGCCCAAACAATACAATGAATCTAATGCAATATTAGATAATATGGACTCACTAGCAAATATGTTGCCAAACTTTATAAATGCAATTAAAAATTATTTCATTTTAGATACCTAAATTTCCTTTCGATATTCAGCAACAGCAATCTCCTGTTTTTAAATTAATAACTTTAGTTCTACCATTACGCTAATTAAATCGTATAGTATTTACTGATTTGGGTAGGTCCTTCCATGTATAATACAATGTTCTACAAAAAAAAAAGAAACATTGTGTACATATTATTTTTAATTTACCCTCTCTTATGTCTAAATATAACAAGATTAAAATTACAGCTATCTTAACATGGTTTAACATACTTTTTTATTTACAAAATATGGCATCGGTCAACCGCGTAAGGTGTGTCAGTGTTCAAGTTATAAATTCTGGCGTTTCGAGAGATGATAATATTTCACTATCTGGGAATAGTATCAAAGGCTATTTCGTTAAACAAAATCACTCTAATTCCTATATATCATAAACTGATTTCAACTATACAAATAGTTTTTAATTAGTTTAAATTTCAAATCTCATAACTTAGCATATTTACTATTTCTATTACAACTTACTTTTCCGCTGCAAGATTGCCAACTAATATTTGTATTGGAGTATAAATGCAAATATTATTTTTAAATTTGTTATATAAAAAGATAGCGTATTAAAAAAAGAACTTGGCCCATGAGGGGATCGAACCCGCGACCTTCGCGTTATTAGCACCACGCTCTAACCAACTGAGCTAATGGGCCGTTGTCGACATGCGTCGAAATTATGAATATGCTTGTACAAAAGAATTTTTTATAAATTTCAAACGATATTTCAAAAATTTGGTGATCACATCAATCCCAGTTATTTATGTCGAGGTTTTAAATATACAAGAGACAGTAAAAATAAATTACTGTTATCTGATTGTACTATTATAATCTTGTAAAAGTTTAAAATATATTCTTATATTAAAATTAGGTATTAGTACATTTTAAAATCAGCCATACGATACTCAAAAACTCAAAAAAGTATGTTTGTAGTGTAACAGGATAATTAGTCCCTTTGCCTCGACACTGCTCGCGTCAGCGTCTGAACCAAAGGGTTTTAAATGTCCGTCATGTTGGCAATATTTTTAATAATCATAAATGTATGTGGATATATAAATATATGGCAGGATATATAGATCCAGATATATAGATGGCAGGATGACATCACAAGGACAGCGGGCCTAAATTGGATACAAGTGGCATAAGATACAGCATTGGGTTTTTTTTAAGGAGGCCTTCTCCCGAGCAGAGGCTTTTGCAAATGAATACAATTTAAACATTGGGTTAATTTTATACAATAACTAGCTGTTGCCCGCGGCTCCGCACTCGCTTTTTAAAAAATGTATTAAAGAAATGTAAAACTGTGAGTGGGTGTGTACATTACAGAAAAGCTTTTTCAAAAACATTTGTAACTATGATACGTACGCCAACTGTAACATGTAACGTGTACATTAGATATATGAATACAAATAGTATATCCAATAGGATGGGATTTATCATCAGCAACATACCTGGAACTTCAACCTACTATATACCAAACTCAGTGCTCACTAACACTATATAAGAAAGTAATGCAAATTATTAACTATACATTATCGAACAATATATCTTAAATCTTTTATTATATAGATATAATATGCCCGTATTGTCGATATCCCTAAGTTATTCTTATACGTTGCTATAATCACTGAGTTATGTAGAAGCAAACACGGTAAATAAAACAATATAGTCGCCAAATTGACCAAAAAGATGAAATAATTCATATTACATACAGATATATGACTTTCAATTATGTATATTTATTCTTGGAGTCCAGTAAGGGACACATCTCACGCGGTTTTAACATATTGTTGATCAATTTCACACGGACGAATGCACAGGTAGCAGTTAATCACTACATAGTATACCAGTTCAAATAAAAATGGAACCTTTATAATCGGTTCACAATTGACGAAAATATCGGTTAGCATGCATAAAAATACATACAACCGAACATAGTAACCTCCTCCTTTTTCGAAGTCGGTAAAAAAGAAACCGGATTCATGCGGTTTCCTTTAAAAGATAGACTGATTCACGAGGAAGGTTTAGGTAAATAATTAGTTGAAATATAAGGATAATTATTGGAAGTGTCGGCAAAACTCAAGTCGCCTGGGAGCTTTCGTCGTACACGCTGCCTTAACCCTTTCAGATATAACAAAACAATTGAATGGCGCCGACGAAGAATATAGTTAAAGTATATATAAGTAATATTATTATTTTGCAAGAATTTTTATTATGAGCTTATTATGATTTTTATTTACCATTCAAATATGAGCTTGAACGTTGGATATATTATGTTATACTCTTAAACTACTTCCGATTTTACAGAACGTAGTAAAATAACCGGCCGATAACATAAAAACATAAATAATATTGCGAAATTCGATCACGCACTCACGATGAGGTATACACGTGATCGCCGATAAAACATGCTACTTGAAAGGTTATCAGATAAATAGTTATGTGTACTCAAATTTTCGCATTGTTTTTGTATTATTTTTTTCTATAATTGCAAACACATCGGATGAGCTCACAGCAGATTGTTCCTGTTCATACTAAGACTGTCGTGATGCCTGTTTTTTTTTCTTCAAAAGAAAAACATGATGATCAAAATGATGTTGAAACATATCTTAAAGTATATGTATAAAAAAATTACTTATGTCCTAAGTAATACAAAATAGTCTGTCGGTATTTTTACAGTAACTTAATTAGTAAAAGTGAGTTTAAAACTCATTTAAACTTCTTGCTTAAATGGCTACACGATTTTAGAAAATCTCAGATTTCTAACTCAGTTATAGAGATAAAAATCAATATGTAACAAATGTAAAGCGGTTTTTTTCTCACGATTTACGATACCGATTCGTCTAAAAATGTGATACGTTTGGTACTCCATAAATAATAAATTAACAGATATAAAGTAGTATAATATTAATAAGCATTCATGGAAAAAATTACAGACCTTTAAATAACTGTGAAACAATGTGTTATAAAATCGAACGTATATAATTTTATCAGATCCTTAAAAACTAATCCATGTAAAAAAAACTTTTTCGGCTGCGATGATGAATTTATTAATAACGAATCTAAAATTATGTATAAAGGATTTTATTCAGTTCTTACCAATATAAAGAAGTTGTCTTGTATTAATCCGAAATGACAGATGAAACAGGTGATATTACCACTGGATATGTAAAAGATCATTGGAACATAGTAAAAGTGCAAATCCGCTCAAATTATAATAGTTGAAGAGAGTACATTGTTTTTCAACCGATAAATTTAAAAACCCAAGACATTCCTAATTATGGTTTTTGAAGTGAAACATATTATGGAAGGTCTTTGAAATTCTGATCGGCAATCATTTTGTGTGACGAATATGTAATCACTGTGTCGGGTAGAGTGTTGAAAACACCGGTTCTCGTACGATCACCGAAGTTACGCAACGTCGGCGCTGTCAGTACTTGGATGGGAGACGGCCTGGAGACACCTCAGAAAGTTGACTTCTCACTGTATTTTTTTAATTAAAATCTTTCCCTGTAATACATTCATTTTCTATCGTGTGTCTTAACGACATACATCATTACGTTACTGCATTCTTTAAATATAAATCCAGGGCCGATTCATTACACCTATAACACTAATTTTAAAGACTACTCACTTTCAATATATACATGTGTTATCTTCTTCTAAGGCCAGTTATAGAGTGACTAGAGTGTATTAATGTATGTTCCACGAATTACACGAAGAATGATCTGAGTCAGAGTTTACCGGATTCAATTTAATTAGTATAATTAGTAAGTAATATAAGAAATATTAATACTAAGTGGATTACGTGTACACGTTAAGAATATATCGTAACGATTTTACCTTGATAAAGTTGTTACGAGAAGTTATATTGCTTTTTTTTGCAATATACAATCAAATGTACTGTATTTTAATTAAAAGCCTGCGAAATTAACTATGGCTCACTATTATACGGATATAGTCCAGTGTAAACGTTTACCTTACATATGCTCGGTCAGAAAACTATCAAAATGATGCTAATTTTTGTATTTTAAGCATTCACATGGTATGAGAAGTGATATAAACCTTTTTTTTTATTGTTTATGTCTGCCGGAACACATAGTTTTGACGGCAGAATGTTTATTCGCTTGTAAAGTACTGTGATAGCTGGACATACTTTCTTGTGTTACAAAATACCGTCAGATTTCTGGCGATAATAACTACGAGACGAATAATGCGATAACAGCGGTTGTGGTTGTAATGGATAGGACATCTCTGTACGTGCAGTGCTGCATGGTGTGTTTTCCCGTGACGTCATCAGGGTAATGAAAACGCCTGCACCGGAATGTAAAATAGCGTTATGTAAAATTATAATATAGTGTAGCGTGAAACATAGAGTAGATCAATAATAAAGGTATCACACATTTTTTCAAATCAGCTCCTCTATGGAATTAATATAATACCTTTAACCTTTAGATGTATACATTTTTGTATGTATGTATAGAGCAGTACTGCGCTTATTTACACGTTTTTAATCATTTAATCTTTATAATGAAAATATGTTCATCTAGTTCTAAAATTAATAGAAATAAATAAACATTTATTTAAAAAGAAGGAGGATTATACAAACAAAATATTATACCTTTAGAATAAGATATATTTATTTTTACATCTAGTCGCCCAAATATTGTCAGTCGAGAAAAAATAACAAAGGACCTATAAATACATAAAAGCGCCATCTATCGATATAGGCTATAACACAAAAATATCATAATCGATTACATCAAAATAGGAGTCTTTGGCGGGATTTTGGTCTGTCATGTAGTGGATTTTATGTTTTATTCATAATCTTGTGATACTTGACTCTATATTGTGTAAAATTGGTGGTGTTTTATGTAATATAGTTTGTTTATTGTGCATAAGTGAAGTGAATGGAAAATAATACCACGGACCATGAATTCTGAGATGCTACATAAACTCCATGGAGAATACTAACAAGATGGCAACCATCTCGTTAGTTCATTAAAATTATATCAAGAAACTTGTAATATCGATACTCACTTGACAATGGCAGTAAATTAGGAGACTGGTTGCCAAAAATGGAATGGAAGGAGAACTTGTAATACTAATAATGCAATTAACTACTTCACAATGGCAGTAATAATCTAAAAGATTGGTTGCCAAAAATAAAGTAAAAAAAAACATTCAAAATAGATATTAATTAAGTGAAAAGACCGTTGCGTGAAAACGCGTTTAGCTAGGATGTTGATTCTGGTGTCATTGTAAAGAGTTTGAAAAACACTAGTAGGACTCCAAGTGAATTAGAAAAATATTAGCAGATATGTAAGTAAAATAATTAAAGATGTCGTCTCATATGAGTTGTAAGTAATCGCAGAATTATAGAAAACACAAATCAAAGAATAGTCTGCGTGAAAAGGAATTTAAAAAAATCAAAACGAAACTGCGGAAACAGCGCTAAACGAAGATATGTGTGAATATTTAGATTTTATTCTGACGTTACCACGGGTAAACTGCAACGCGCGGATCTTCACTACGCTTCGGTCTTTGTTATCTTCAGGGTGGTAATTAGTCAGGTGGAGATTAGAATAAGCATTACAACCACACTACAGTTGTAACATAATGTTTTCTTTCAACGAAGTCTCAAACTCATTGTAGGGATTATTTGAACCGTCAAACCAACATCGATTTATGCGTTATCTGTGACTCCGAACTTACTATCACGAGCCATTATTGTTTCAGATATCGATTATCGAATGTGTAAAGCCAATTGACTAGCATGAAACTAGCTACGGTTCGTTAGTCAATTTTTTTTATGTCATAGCAGGCAAACGAACATGTGGGTCACCTGATGTTAAGTGATCAACACCGTCAATAGACACGAACAACACCAGGGAAGTCAAAAGTGCGTGACCAGTCTGTGTTTGGGGGAATGGGAGGGAGGGGGAGGAGGAGAGGGGATGTAAGGGCAGGTGGGCCTCCGGCGCTCTCACTCACCGAACGAAACACAACAATGCAATCATTGTTACTTCACGTCGATTTTCTATGAGAGGGTGGTACTACCGCGGGCGAGCCGACCCATTCATGCTGAAACCAATAATAGCTTCAGCGTGGCTCAACCACCTACCTAAATTTCAATTTCCATCGTCTAAATATAGAAATATATTTATTGACAAACGATCCTAAAACAGAAATTCGGCGAAGTCGACTGACATCGCTGTTTCAGGCTATAGTGTAGGTACCTTGTATTGTACAGATACCGTGACATATGCCATACTATGTTTCATATAACATACTTTAAATTGAAATTTGTGTAAATGTGACGAACAACAGTAAAATTGTTCAATGTAAAGAATTAACCATAATGCCATATGTTTATACGCAAATAAAAATTACGTAAAGTAACAATAACAACACACCTTAAAAATATACAAAAATTAAACAGCAATTTACAATATATGTGTACAGTGCTTATCGCTTAGAGAAAGAAGGGTTTCCTAAACTTTGAACATAACGGAACACGAACCAAATACCTTTTATTCTATGGAACCCGATATCAAATTATTACAAATTAACACTCAAATTTATATAATAACATTTTTTTAAAGAAATGTGTCATGTAATTGAAACATTATTCTTAACTTAAAGTTTTAATGTGAAGAATGAAATTGCTTTATTGTTTTATGAATAATTGTTTTATAGTTCGGTATTATGTCCGACAGTTGTATGCGTAGATCTGGGTTAGCATCCAGTCTTGATCTGTATTTTTGTGTATTATTATATTTTTGTGTAAATATAAATTTGGCGGAATCCTGATGACTATTCTACGGAACTCTTAGGTTCCACGAAACCCAGTTTGGGAATCCCTGGCATAGAGCGATCTCTTACAGACAAACCTTAGGAGACATTTAATTTTCAAAATACTCGATGGCAATAGAAAATACATACATAATACAAAACTATGAACACATGAAAGTAAATTATACAAATAATGCAGTAAACAGCTTACAATTAGGTCAACTAGAGGTAGTATATCGATGAACACCTCTTTTAAATATTGTAACAGATCTTGCTTGCCTAATATCAGAAGAAAGTGAGTTCCATAGCCGTACAGCTTGGACCGCAAATGATTTGTTATAAAATTGAGTGTGACATAATATGGGAAATTTAAGCAGATTTTTTGAGCATAGGCGGCGGGGCAAAGGATCTCTCGAACATCTCGAATTTATATTTTAGGTAGAGATTAGGGGAATTGCGATTATGAAGAATGTTTATACAGGAGAGATACTGGATGTGGTTATTTCGACGTTGCCAAATGGGTTGCCATTTAAGTGTATTTTTTTTTTAATTAATATTAATTGCCTTGTATTACTTAGTTTCAAATTTCAGTAAAAAAATACTGTAAAATTTTGAAAAAATTGAGTTTTTTTTGTCATACTCGCGCAAAACATTGTTGAACAATTAATTGCTTGTATTATTTTCAGTTTTATTATGTAAAATTTGCTATTTGTAATAATAATAGCACAGGAAACAAACCGAAAGTAAAAAAAAAATTCAAAACCATTCAAATTAATTAAAAAATAATAAATTTACAATCAAAAATGCAGAGCCCAAAATAAAGTTTAATTTTGTGTTTGTTTTTATAAATGGTTTTTATATTTTGGAAAATTCTATTGGAAATATGAATCAAAACCCCAAAATGAAAGTTAATGATTTTTATGTATTTCAAAAAGTGTGATAATTAAATAAGAAAATGTATAAGATATATATAAGACATATATAATATATATAAGACTAGCTGATAGCCGAGACTTCATCTGCGTTGCCGTGTGTTCTTAATAATTTATTTTATGCACTGAAGAAAAACACAAAATTTGAGTAGTCTGGTGAAGCTGTAAAGGCCTTGCTATACCAGTAATGTATTCATTTCGATAGAAAAAAAATATATTTAGTCTTTTATGATGCTTATAAAAATTGTAATTTCTTAAAACTTCAATAACAGATATCGTGATATAATTTTTAAAGAAGGAACAAGATGTGGAACCAAAAACTAATCGAAATCTAATTTTTGCGTGATGCGCACACAACGGCCGACGTCTATCATTTTATTTATACATATATGTATATCATATAACTAAAATTATTCCATAAACGAATTAGGTAGGTGATAAGTGATAATAAATATTAAAAACAAAATACAAATATACGGTGCCATGACCCCGGCGCAAGCACGTTATCAATGTTGACACTTGCCAATCTTGTTGTAGCAGGAGGCATTTGCGTAAGCGTGTTATCATTGTCCATTCAAACTTGATCTCTCTGTGTATAATACAAAATATACGTGCGTATGTCTATTAAACTGGTCGTGTCTATCAGCGAAATAGGTAACGACGGGGCTTAGCGCTTCCCATTATATCAGTCGGTGGCGGATCGTCGTCGACTAAACACCTCTAAAAGACCCTTTTTAAATAAAATAAGCGAATTTATGACGTCACTGAAAATTATAACTTCCTTGCGAAGTTGATATGCCGTATAAATTTTGTTGGCCTATATTTTTATTCTTATAATAATTAATCGCACAGTCATCGTTATTTGTATTGATAATAAAAGTTTAGAGATTTTAAACAACTTACTTGCAAGCGGTCTGTCAACTGAATCATAATGATCATAGACACTATCCGCTATGGAAAAAATAATATAATGGGAAAACTGAACAAAACAACATTAGATAAACCCTATTTAAAAAAAATCCTATTTGTGTAACAAACTTACACATAAAATTAAATTCGTCCTTTTAGACATAGTGGATACCTCAGTTCTTCGAATACATTTTTCAGTACTTCTCTTTTATTATAGACTAAAAGTATTTTAATTATAGAAAGTCATTGACATTTAAAACCCAAGACATACAGTCTCGAATAAAATTAGCGCTCTAAACCGTCCCGCAAAAACTCTCCAATATACTTAGGTGGTTATAATTATGCGATAAACTTTAATGATTAACTTTATGATTTTGCAAATTCAACCTTACCTAAATGATTTAAAGTTGTTTTTACAAGGACGCAAGCGACGCGAGATTATTTGAAATAAGTGCATAATCCAAAATTATGTGAGACGTTAAGCGTGCATCTTGTTTGCACCCAAGTTTTTATATATCGTTGTATAAAGTACATAAGTATACAATTTTCATTCGTTTGCCCCCTATGACATAAAAAAAATAGTTTACCAATAAACTACAACGCAAATAACGAATAATGAAAATTGTATACTTATGTACTTTATACAACGATATATAAAAACTTGGGTGCAAACAAGTTTGTGACGTTGTAGGGGGTAATAACAGGAAGTACTGGTCCGATTTGAAAAATTCTTTCAGTGTTATATAGCTCATTTATCCAGGAAGGTTATAGTCTATATATCGTCACGCTATGACTAATAGGAGCGGAGCACCGTTGAAGAATGTTTCCAAACCGGGGAGTTTATCCCTCTTGAGAGCTTCCGCTGCGTGTTGGCGTTAGGCCGAAGTAACTATTCCACGCGAACGAAGTCACGGGCAGAGGCTAGTATATAAATAAAATGATAGATATATGTCGATATGACTACTCGAAAGATATAGATAATTTATTAATATATCGCGACACATTAATCACTGCCTATCGTAAAATAAAGTCCTCTGCCACGTCTGTCTGTTTGTTCGCAATAAACTCAAAAACAACCGAACGGATTTTCATGCGGTTTTCACCAGTTGACCAGTTTTGGCCGCCCGCGGTACAGTACAGGGGCCCAATTATGAATAACCACCATGAGAGGCTGCCTCACCATGCCGCGCATAATCTTGGGTAGGTTCGTCGTGCCGGTTGGTGACCGGATTTGGGGTCCCGGCGACCTATTCGTGTGACCGCTTGTGGACACCGTGTCACTTTTGCTTTGTATTGTTTTTTTTTTTATATAATGTTACCCTGTAATACAAAAGTTTTACTTCTATAGGGTGTCTCTACGACACTCCTGTTTTTTTAATTTCTATACATATAGGACTGCAAGAATCAAATTTTATATACAAAATCATATACATATATTATATTTGTCGGCGCAAATGCCCGTTCTATCTTCAAAAAGGATTTAAACTGACATAAATATTACACGCTACCCTCTAATACGAAGCAAGCCTATAAAAGGCGTAGCAATAACAGAGCGGGGTTTAGCACAATGGCAGTATTCTTCGACGTCGCCAAGGCCTTCGACAAGGTCTGGCACGAAGGGCTCATCCATAAGTTAATTAGCTTTCATATCCCGATCGATTAGTACATTTAATCCGGTATTATCTATCAGACAGGACTTTCCACTATAGAGTGGAAGGTGAAGTGTCCTCACCCACCCCCTCTCTTCGATTTGTTCGTCAGCGACCTACCTCGGCTTAGTAGGCAATATTTGGGGTTAGGTGGGCGTAGGGTCTGTGTAGGTAGGTAGGTTTGATAGGGATAGGGATTGTAGGGTGGGGGAACGGGAAGGGAAGCTGGTTAGGTAACCTCTGGCTTGCCTACCTACTTAGTGGGTAGGCAAGGCCCCCTAATAAATGAGCTGTATAACATTGAGAGAATTTTCCAAATCGGACCAGTAGTTCCTGAGATTACCCCTTACAACGTCACAAACTCACAAACTTTACCTCTCTATAGATATACCAATACCCTGAGAGTCTATACTAATATTATAAAGACGTAAAGTTAGTAAGGTTGTAGGGTGTAATCCCAGGAACTATTGGTCAGATTTGAAAAATTCTTTCAGTCTTAGAGAGCTCATTTATCGAGGAAGACTATAGGCTATATATCATCACGCTAAGACTAATAGGAGGACTAATTCACAAATGAAGACCTCTAAAAGACCCTTTTTAAATAAAATAAGTGAAATTATGACGTCACTGAACGGAATTTACGCCTTGTAAAATTATAACTTCCTTGCGAACGAACTTGATATGCCGTATAAATTTTGTTGGCCTATATTTTTATTCTTATAATAATTAATCGCACAGTCATCGTTATTTGTATTGATAATAAAAGTTTAGAGATTTTAAACAACTTACTTGCAAGCGGTCTGTCAACTGAATCATAATGATCATAGACACTATCCGCTATGGAAAAAATAATATAATGGGAAAACTGAACAAAACAACATTAGATAAACCCTATTTAAAAAAAATCCTATTTGTGTAACAAACTTACACATAAAATTAAATTCGTCCTTTTAGACATAGTGGATACCTCAGTTCTTCGAATACATTTTTCAGTACTTCTCTTTTATTATAGACTAAAAGTATTTTAATTATAGAAAGTCATTGACATTTAAAACCCAAGACATACAGTCTCGAATAAAATTAGCGCTCTAAACCGTCCCGCAAAAACTCTCCAATATACTTAGGTGGTTATAATTATGCGATAAACTTTAATGATTAACTTTATGATTTTGCAAATTCAACCTTACCTAAATGATTTAAAGTCTCCGATCTAAGCGACGCGAGATTATTTGAAATAAGTGCATAATCCAAAATTATGAGACGTTAAGCGTGCATCTTGTTTGCATCCAAGTTTTTATATATCATTGTATAAAGTACTTAATAAAAGTATAAAGGATTTAATAAGTATACAATTTTCACTATTCGTTATTTGCGTTGTAGTTTATTGGTAAACTAGTTCGCGTTTAGTTTTAAAATGATTTATTGTTTGTTCACAGGAGATAAATATATTATTGCGAAATGTCGGTGCACTTTGCATGAACGTGATCACCCTCATTACATACCAGCATTGCGATGCAATTAAAAACTTGTACAGGTACATACTTAATAAAAATATTATGATAAAAGAAGAGTTTATTCCAATGTGCACTTTGCATGAACGTGATCACCCTCATTACATACCAGCATTGCGATGCAATTAAAAACTTGTACAGGTACATACTTAATAAAAATATTATGATAAAAGAAGAGTTTATTCCAATCATCAACTCGGCACGGTCTAGTCTAATTATCGTCTTACTACTTATAGATAACGACGGAAAGCGTTCACCGTGCACCGTATAGTTACAGAATTGATAATAACAGAAAACAATAAAACGAACACGACGTAAATATGTGGGAACATTGTAATACAACATGGCCGTTATCTGAACAAAACATTACCACGCTGCGAGCGCGTGGCGGTCGTGCGACTTCGTTTTAAAAATAGAACTACAACGCACAACTAACATAATTTGACCCACTCTGATCTTCTCGGTGCGTTTAATAAAGTCAGCAGTGGAAGTTTCTTTCAAATCGTGGTAGTTTTATCTTATTTGGACGAATTCATAATGTTTTTCGCATTTAGTCGAAGAGGGACCACACCCTGTTTACGTGTACAATGCTTTTTGCGTTTCAATTTTTAAATTATTACCATTAATGAGATACGGTTTAAGTTTGGAATCTCAATGTTTGAAGCGGTTGTTATCTGTATTTACCCAAGAGTATTCTGAACAGCGAATTAATACGTAAATAATTTCTTTAATTGTATTAACTATGTCAATTATTAATAATTGCTTTTGAATTATTATCTATGTACCTACTATGAAGTAAATAATTATTAAGTTGCTTATTAAAACAAAATGCTTGTGCACATTACATAAGTATTTGACAATTTTTTATTTATAACAGTGGTTTGTAAAATAGGTACGTAAGTACCTAACCTACCACGTTTATTGCGTACAGAGAAACGGAATATAGTATACTAGCGGACCCGTGCCCACTTCGTTGGGCGGTAATAGGCATTATCAAACTACAACTTTTTTCTAGAACTCAATCATATATTCTACACGAGGTAGTTAACTTTTCGTCTTATCTTCTTGCTTGATCAGTAAGGCTTAGGGGCTTTTAAAAGCTTATCGTAATGTCTCTGTTTAGGTTTTCACTACTATAATTTTACACTATTCTATTATTTTTTTTCGAACTGACTACGCTATTGACCAAGCAAGGTCTTAACAGCTTCACCGGACTATTAAGGCGAGCGCTTAAGGCACTCAGCCGATTTTATTTTGACAACTACCTCAAGGGTGCGCGGTACACCACGGCTTTGGCTGTTACCTGATACATGCAATTCGCGACCTATGTGAGCTAACCTAAGCTAAGCTAACTATTCATACATATATGAGTTGTTGAAACATATATCTGTAGCTTTACACTATTCTATGTTATTGTGTATTATATAGCTAACTAGCTGATGCACATGACTTTGCTTTCATGGTAACTGTGTTTTTATATGGATTACCTTTGAGCTGTCATTTATTGTTTTCAATTGCAATAGCGAGCGTTACTCTTGAACCCTGTAAGACTCTTATCAAACTGCTTCCACATGGAAGCTTGCAGCTTGTGCTGAGACAAAGACCTTTTCACCACATGCAACACTTGTCTCTCTTGCTTTTTGAAATTATGTATATTCTTGTAAGTACGTGTTGTATGCATTGAATAAATATATCTTTCTTTCTTTCAATGCTTTTTACTTTATCATTGTGTATTATCCGATGCGTGGGCGAGCGGCGACATAATTATCGTCAGCACAACAATCCTTGTCGAGTTTTTGGCGGGATCTTGCAATGCCATGTAGTGGTCTTTATATTTTATCTATAATCTTGTGTTATTTTGGCTCTATATTGTGTAATGTTGGCGGTGCTTTACGTAATATAGTTTAGTTATTGTGCACAAGTGCAGTGGATGGGAAATAATACCACGCACGCATGGATTCCGACTTGCCACAAAAGTCCCAGGAAAGTTCTAACAAGATGGCCACCATCTTGTTACTTCATGGAAATTATATCAACAAACTTGTAATATCGATACTCACCTGACGATGGCAATAATAGTCTACTAGAACACTGGTTGCCAAAAACAAAATAGAAGAAGAACAATCCTTGTAGAGAACGGGATAACTGAGCCACAGCAACGCGTGGCTGGGCTGTTAGTCACACATAAACATTAGTGTTTATTATAGCTTATTACACTTTTTTTCTACATGAGGTAGACGATAACATGTATCTTTTTTTACACTTTATCCGTGTTATTATAAAAAAGTTAAATACGTATTAAATACTTGGTTTAAAAAAGTTTTCTAATAAATGCATCGCGCTCGGCCGAGGCAAGTTCGCGTTATCCTTTTTCACAAGTCTAACCCAACGTAACCAAAGCGAGACAAAAGAGCAAGATGGTGAACATTCAGTAGTCCGGTGAAGCTGTTAAGACCTTGCTTGGTAGCGTAGACAGTTAAAAAAAAAGTGAACATTCAGCGACCGCGGTGCATTTAATATGAGACCTTTTTAAAGCCAGGGTTCGGTATGTATTTCACTTTTTTGTAATAACACCAAGGTTATGCGTTTGATCGCAATCCCGCTCGATTTTAAATGACTGTGGGCTAAAATAATGAACACGGTAAGCCTAGAAGAGGTTTGGCTCGTGAAGTGTAGCTGCCAGAACAAACAGAGGTACTGGCGACAGATTTATAAGCTAATCGGGCTTAGAAAAATCCTTATCATATTATGATTATGATGTTTTCCTTCACCGAAAGCCGGGGCTCATTCTATACTGAAAATATTATATATTAACAATTTTGGCAAATATAGAAGAATTCAGGTAATAAATATAACATACAATATACCCGCAGATGTCACTGCCAAGATTACATTTAAGATTTCGTATTTTAAACAAAGACCTTATTTATATAATTTTATTACACACGCTCCTTTGTCTATTTCTGACTATAAATAAGTAAGTGTGGATTTGAAATGAGACTTACATATAATTTATTGGATGACTATAGTTCTTCGATGGCATATTTGACTATTACTTCAGTAAAAATAAAATGACGGCAAAATACATACGTCAATACTGTTTATGAAACACAATATATTCTTCCTTAGAACACTAAAATTATAATCACGAGAAGTTTTGCAGTTAAAAAAATATAAGCACATTAATTATCAAAAGGTAAACAAACCGTAAACTCGTGTTCGTATACTGGAAAAATCTAGAACAATATATGACGTCACTTTTAAGAAGGCACTTGGCCATTCCCAGTAACGTAATTATCATACAATTATCCATACTGTTTTAAACAAAGACCGTACGAATGGTACAGGCATGTGAATCACCGACTGTTAGCATTATTTAGTCTGTTTTTATCATGGGGTTAAAAATAAGATATTAAGTCATTTTCCGTATAAGAATTTGTTATCGATGCACTTTCTTTGAAGATGGTTTTTTGTTGTACGTTGTACTTGGAAACACTCTATATGTTAGGTGATAGACAAATTTTAATACAAGATTTTACGAAATAAATCCACAAATTACTAATCACTTTAAATTTAATATTCCTACTAAGCTTCCGAGATATAATAAATACGTTCCATTTTATATTTCTCATTCATGTACTAATTTAGGCTTTTACTCTCCGGTCAACAGAATATCTAGGTCATATAACTCACTCCATAAAACATGCGACATTTTCTCAACTTAACGAAATCATTTCAAAACAAGGATAGAGACATATCAGTCTCTTCACAAAACACAGTTATATTTTTTTTTCAGTATTTCCTATATTTCTCTTTCTGTTTCAATCTTCTCGTTTTTGTATTATCATGTAATTTTTTTTTTAATATGTAAAATAGTTTAATCTTTTGTTTTATTAATATTTAATTTATTGTTGGAGCATGCCGTGGTTGTCTGTAAATATGACTACATTTATAATGTGTTACAATAGTCCTACTCTTTATATAATCACTAATGTATTGTCATGTTGACGATCCTAAAATAAATAAATAAATAAAATACACGGCCTGTACCTATAAGCCCGAATGTATTATTCTACCGTGAAATTTTCTTAAGTTTCCTATCAAGTTTTACATATTATCTTCTACTTTATAACTACTACTATATGCTACCTGCTTATAATAGTATGCAATAGGAACATTATCTGTCGATATCCCGTTTTTATATTAAAACTAGCTTTTCCCCGCGGCCTCGCTCGTGTTAATATGTATTTGACGTATTCCTCAGGAACAATACTGTCTTTCTGAATGAAACGTATATTCATCCCTCATGATGATAGTTCGAGTAGCTAAGGCGTGAAAGAGTAACAAACAAACAAACTCACACTCGCATTCATAATATTAGTTAAAATATGATTCGAAACATAAGCTATTTGAAGTAAATAAATAATACATTTGTAACAGTACAGCCCGTTTGTTGTTCCGTGCCCACTCTGTTAGTATCTTGCAACCCATCCAAGGTTGTTGGGCTATCGACCCAAAATTGGGCTACGTATCCATCAGTCATCGTCTCTGGAGCAATGCGGATTTAGTCCGCTCGAGGCATGTTACAATAATGAGAGCAAAAGTAAAGATAGCTCGAAAAGGTCGCTCAACAGTTCGCCCAACAGTTTCCATAATCCTAGATACGCCAATATATCGTAAACTCTTTGATTTAGAATATATAACGAATAAACTTCGATTATTCTTTTTAAATCTTTAATTACACGGGACTATTTAATAATGTTTGATTATTGTTTAAATAAGGACGTTGAAAGTGTCATTCACCCTTACTATACAAGCAAACAATATTATATTTATATACATATGTATATACATTGTATACTTGAATAATCTATCATTCTATCACCCCGTTATTTAATATCGCGTATTGAGAAATACAACACAATGTGGGCTAAATATTTTTGGATATATTAGGATTGTTAAAAAAAGAGTGAAGAAGAAAATCGAAGCATGTTTTCATTAAATCTTTCTTAGTAGAGCTAATTGGTATAAAGTAAAATAAAGACAAGCGCTACAGTAATTAACTGAGCAGGATGAAGATCAAAAAGACTTGAAGCCAGTCACCAACAGCTCAAGCATTAGTGCTTAGTTTTCTTGTATAAGAAGGTAAGTACAAACTATTAAAATTCCGTTAGTAATTTCGAGTTTGTCAGTTAAAAAATGATAATAAATACGTTACATCTTATCTAAATTGGCAAAGACTATCGAGTGCTCGATATAATTTCTAAGCATTTATATTTACCGTCCAAGATTAGAATACTTGGAAAGCATTATTGCCTTGAGATATATACATCGTTGCAATAATTAGACATCGGATTTTGGACTTGTTACTTAAGGTATGTTAATAATAACAATTATTCAAAAAAAATTATGTACTATATGATACTCGCGACTTCGTCTGGGTTGTCTATTATTTCAACAATGTATTTTACGTACAGAGGAAAACAAATAAGCACCACACCGCTTGCCCCAGTTCTCCACGGCAAGAAAAGTGTGTTTTGGGGTGTAAGGGGTGTCGAATAACATCATAGGACTTGAGACGCCCAAGCCAACCTGACCTGCACGTGGTGCACCCTGCTGAATAACGAATGAGGCAATGGCGAAAGCGGGGTGGTAGGGTTTTATAGCCTGACTGGGTCGCAACCACCATGTATATGGCGAAAAAGCCTGTCATAGTGATTTGCTTCTACGGGTCGCGTTTCGGGATCAGCCTGTGCATATCCAGCTTTTCGCAGGCCGGCATGAAAGTGGCGACCAGCGATGGATAGTGTGTCACTCGGTGGTCGCCATTGTTTTTAGATTGTACTGTGCTTACCATCAGGCATAGTGTAGTAACTATGCCGTGCTACAAAAAAAAACTTACATCGCTGAACGTGTAACGCTTATAAAAATTGTATTTTCTTCAAATTAAAATTATTGAAATCTGTTCAGAATTTTCTGAGTTACGCGCGAATAACCGCAATAAATATATACAATATAATATAACGGAACGTTTGATTATAATATATCTTTAAATTTTGTTTATTGAGAAACAAATTTCCGTATATTCAATTATTCATAATTGAAATTTTATTATTATCTTTCAATTTCTAAGTAAATAAATCATAATATTTATAAAATACAACGAATCTACCTTTTCCTCGTCTTACTAGAAGTTATCAAGGCCAATCTTACAAAATCGTGAACACTATTGCATCAAAACTGTTGCCACGGGAGCGAGTTCACTGCTGGCGAGAAAAACACGACATTACGACGGGCGAATTACTCACACGGCCGCGCGGTGGGCGCGCCCGTCACTCGGTGATCATGCGCAGGCAGCGTGGTGCGTGTGACGTCACGGCGCGCCGCGTCATCGCAACACCAAAACACGCTTCCATCTCACGCGAACATCAACTCTACGACCCGCCTATAAAGCCGTCATCGCAACTTTCATTACGATGCACAGCTGTAGTTTTCCGTTCACTTTGCGCAACGAGCAGCATTTTAGGGTAATTACTTTAATTCATATACGGTATACGTGGTAAACTTAGAAAATTCCAGAATAAGAAACCGTTCCCCTAGCAGTAACTTTTAGTAGTCGAAATTTGAAAGGAGTGCTCAAAAATGCAAATAAGACGTTGTTTATACAGGAACAAAATTCATGTGTGTGTTTACGTCGAACTATTAGTATTATTTATCATTAAGTAAATATATAGCTATCAGAGTTGTAACCGAGGGTATAAATGCCAGCGACACGTACGCTCAACGCCCAGTGCGGATCGCGCGGGCACACTAAAAACACACTCCTAATAAGTAATATCTTCTAATAAAATAAGTAAATAGTGATGAATGAGTAACAACCAATAGAAAATACATATGACAATGTTAAAATTACTTGCAATACAAACAATTCGTATTGACTCAATATGAATCAGAGTTGAATCATTCACAAATAGGGATACCCCAAGTTGCTTATTATTATCGATGATAATCTTTGATTCAAATGATATAGCCGGCGGCTATTTAAAGTGATATTTACAATTACCATTAATTATTTTTCAGCAATAAACCTTTGACTTCAATTAATGAGGTAATTCAATCAACAATGGTTGATTTACTAGTACCTTTTTTTTTAATATATATTATAGGAGGCAAACGAACAGACGGGTCACCCGATGGTAAGTGATCACCGCCGTCCATAGACACTAGCAACACCAGGGGAGTCACAAGTGCGTTGCCGGACTACATGAATGAACATGACCTGATGTTGATACTATAACATGCCTCTAGACAGTTGTCAGACTTATTGATATGAGCAGGTCCTGTAAATAAGGAGTTTATAAACATATCAAGGTAGGTGTACATATGAAACAGTGTGATTGCAAAGAGATTTGAAAAAAAAAATCCAAGTATCTATTAATGGAATTATACATAAAGTGATACGTGAAAGGTTTTTATATTTTTTTTCTATAATACTTTATTTAAGTGTAGATAATTATGTCTATACTGAAATTGAGAATTTTTTAAATAGATTTATAATTTTTATTTGCTTTAATTTTGGATTTCTCTGCTTCTTATTAAGTTAGAAAACATCTAGCCGATAAACTTTCTCATTAATCAAGAGCTTTTTAATTACAATTCATAACAAGATTAAGTTACATACTCACCTATTGAAATGCAGCAACAGAGGAGGCGAAACATAACTTTTTTCAAATATCATACAAACAATTCCCATGCGGACTATATATTAATAAAAAAACAATGTAGATAATATTACTATATTACAGTTATTGCTCAGAAGAGATATGAACCTACATTCAAAGCTAACACAAGTGTAACTTAATTTTTTTAATGATGTTGTAGAAATTTTAGATCACAAATTACATTAGTTTTAGTAAATTAAGCATACCCATTATAACATAACAGTTACCAAAGCAGATGAAATAGCTTACGTTATTGTACGTATGATGTAATAGATGTGGATTTTTCAAAGTCAAATACATTATAACTATCGATCTGCAATAAATACAGTATACATTACGGAGGCGATGATAAGTAATGAAACTGAACCATAATGAACTGAGGCATAAAAATCTATCCAGAAAATGCAATATGAAAGAGGTACCTAAATATTGTGGTGATCGGATACGAAGTCCGTCGACGTACAATCGAACTACAATGAGCTCGGCTTTCGGCTAAGAAAAACACCGTGATGCAACCATAGCTACGTGATAGGGTTTTTTTTAAACTTGTCTGGCCACCTTCGACTTGAAAATCTGTCGCCAAGCAGCTATAAGTGTTTGCCGGCTGCTACACTACCTACACTCAACATGAGGTAAGATTATAGTCAAATGTTAACTATTATAAAGACAAAAACGAATAAAATTATAATATATATAAGCAAACTATTAATATGCACAAAACGTTTATGCGGTCTTGAAATTCAATTAAGCTTCTTACCTTGCCTCGAAGGTCTTAAGGTGAGTTCCTGTGTCGAAATATATGTGCCGATTAATTATTTTTTTAATATCAATCCCCACGTCTTGTCTTGCGTTTCAGTTTTATCGATATAAAACCGGTATCGGTACCGGTAACCGTTATCGAATTTAAAGCTACATCTCTATTCTATTTTGAAAGACATTTTAATTTTTTATGTTATACCAGTAATCACCCGTGGCTCTGTTCACGATAAATTAAAATACAGTAACTAATAACAATAAAATACCGTCTACACTGCCTTGTGACGAGCTATATTAATATCGATAGCGTAAATATGTTATCCATTAAAAAAAGTACGTCAAATTGTGTTGTAGTTTATAGCTTTCTGATATACATACGCTCATTTTGATATATTAGATATTTATTTCATTTGTCTTCAATGCTGTAACTTATTTGTTATTTACATAGTCTATTAATATTATTCATAGTTGTTTATTACAAAGCTTTATCAGTCACTTTAGGTGTCTGTCTATAGAGATAAAACGCTTGTACGCTAACTATTATGTGAAATAATACGTGATTAATTATTATACCTTTTGTAAATATTGACGACAATATTCATCAACGAAGTATCATATATAAAGCTCCTATAATATAGAGCTCATATCCGGTTCAGGTGTCATATTCGTTTATCTTTCATTTATAAACTAAATTCTATCTTGTTCGATTTTGTTACAAATATAATAACATCTCAAGCGCAATTAATATCCTATAAAATTTGTTATTTGTATAAACTATATATTCTCTCATTCATTAATACATATAACTTATAATGTAACTAACAGACCCGCGCAACTTCAACTGCGCTAAATCGGTTATTTTCAGTTCCAATTTTATTTCCATGATTGTAGCGGTACCTACCGTTTCCAATTGTAGATTCAAACTATCCTAAATATATTGGCAAGAAATGTCTTCCCGGTATCCCCTGGGTTGCTCCTCTCGCCCTCACCTCCGCGCCCCATTTACTATCCTCACAACAACGCAATAATTTTAACAGTTTATAGTTTTTATTTTATTACCTTCTAACCAACTCCATCAATTAACAAGTAAGCTTTATCTCCATGAAATTTTCATCTTGATTTAGCTATTTGTTTTAATAGGAACTTGTAAAGTATACATGAAGTCTGTATCTAATAGCTTTAATAATTTGTAATTAGTAATTGTAATATTTTTTTTTTATCACATAAAACAATCTTTTTGGTTGAGATATATAGTGTCTCGTTTGTAACTTAGTTATGAGTTTTGCTATGAATTTTATTCCTTTATTTCAAATCATTCTAGCAACCCACGCCATTTTATAGAATTTTGCTAATTTTAATTACATTTTATGTGATTAATTATTGAAAATATATATTTAACAAAAAATTAGTCTAATATACCTTTCTAACAGTGAAAGAATTTTCAAAATCGGATCAGTAGTACCAGATACAAATCATTTCATAGTTACGAATTCTACCAGTGCTAAGTCAGTGCTAAGTCAGTAACATACAACTATTATTATAATATTTATCCCTTTAAAAAATCAACGAACGAATGTCGACCACTGGGCAGTACTAGTGTGATTGAAATATGTCAAACAAGTCAAATGTAGTCTAAAAATTTTCAATAAGAAGAAAAAACCCTTTCATTCTTGAAGGCAGACAATTTCATTGATTAAATAATATATTTATATATACATATATAGATTTTTGGGCCAAGAACCATCTCGGGCGTCCCCAGCACATCCTACAAAATTATTGTCATAATCTGATCAGTAGTTTCGGCATGCATTAACGACAAACATTGATTTTTATATATAAAGATAAACATATCGAACGTCAAAACCTACAGCAGCCTGCAGTTGCACTACCCAAATGGCACTTATATTATTATTACGATATTCAAAAAAATACTTTACATATGAACGGTGAAGGCCTAAATGAACCATACTAGAATGCTCTTCAGACATCTCTAACGAACTCGTTGTTACAAATAAAACAGTGAAGTGACTCAACCATGCCAGCAAAAAAGCACACATCGAGACATGGTTTTGACATTTGTATGCAATCAAAGCTCTAAATTGGCCAGTATATAATCTATACCTTTTTCTTTAAAACGTTGTTGGGTTCATAAGTTCAACTGTAACAGTTTTCCAGAGATTTTCACCCTCGGTTTTATTAGATGTAAGAATGCCACGGAGCGACTAAGGGCAATTTTATTCTGGACATCGACGAGAACACAAAGCAAAGTGAAGAAATTTACTAGCGGACTACAATCTACAGAATAACAGAGTAATAGTAAATGAAAATAGTAATTTCTTATACCTATAGCACTTCTGGAATCATAAGGACCTTTATAAAAGTTTTACCAAAACTTATATGTTAGTATAGGTAACAAAAGTGTTACATATTTGTCAATACATTTTACATAATAAAACCACTATAGAACAATTGTGATTAAATTGATTAAGACTATAAAAAATATATTGGAAAATAATTATGCCAAATTAGTTTATAACATACAAAACAATATACGCGCGTAATTTCTTACGTCGTACGTTCTAGATTTTATTTATTGTTTAATTAACGATATAATAAACTAGAGTTATAAATTAAGACAGTACTTACGTTATCAAGATGAGTTGATAAACAATATAATAAGAATAAGTTAATGTGAAAGTAATACATCGTATTTACATATGATATGCTAGTTAGTAATAGTTCTGTTTTTTTTTTAATTCGAATGACATGAAGATGCAAACTAGGGAGGCCTACAATTCGATCCCTTAGCCCGGAATATGAGGTCCCTGAGTTAAGGGTTATTTCATCGGGAGGGTCGGTAAAAATATGTCGCGGACGTCTTTTACAACGCGCAGCGTTTGGTACGGGTTCGTATTTTGCGGCGGATACCACTAACGGACTGGGTTCAGTAGTACCAGATACGAATCATTTCATAGTTACGAATTCTACCAGTGCTAAGTCAGTCATGGGAGAGTCATTTTAAACGTAGTTTTACATTTTTATTGTATAATTTAGTTCTTTCAGATTCGGCTACTAAAATACACAAAGACAAACACATCACTTACAAACATCATGCTTTAAGTAAATATATATCTACACAATAATTACTATTATTTATTGTGTTAAAATTAGCCAGAGTATTGACAAAAGGAGAAAATACACACATCTGTGCCTTTGTTAAAATCAGACGGACGAAGTATATTGGTAAGTAAAATATATTACAAAGCAATACTAAATTGGGGCTTTTGAAAAAAATGTGTTCTAGAGTATCTTCATCAAACCCACATTCACATGTTGAGTTGTCCCTGATTCTGAGCTTTGCAAGATGGACTGGAGAGCACACGTCTACAGATAGGTCCTCAGTCCACAGATAGACGGAGCAAACTTGCAAAAGTCACGATATTTATAAAGCCATGGCTTACCAGGAATGTTATCCTTAATGGAAGCATAGCATTTGCCTTTAATTTGGTTGAGTACATTCCAGTTTGAGTTCCATGATAGAAATAATCTTGTTTGGTGAAGATAAATCCTGAACATAAGTTTTATAGTGATCAAAATATCCAGTGTGGATAGCTTCTTTAGCAAGAATATCAACAGCTTCATTACCCTGGATCCCACTATGGCCTCGTATCCATGTTAGAACTACATAAATTCCTAAACAATGAAATTGATACAAATGGAATTGATTAATTGTAATAACTGAATATGTAATTGAAATATGTCAAACAAGTCAAATGTAGTCTAAAAATTTTCAATAAGAAGAAAAAGCCCTTTCTTTCTTGAAGGCAGACAATTTCATTGATTAAATAGTATATTTATATATACATATATAGATTTTTGGGCCAAGAACCATCTCGCTCCAGCACCCGCCGCAGGTAGGGAGGCACTCTGAAATATCGGAGCGCCTCCCGTATGACCCCATGCGGCAGGGTGTTGAAGGCGTTGGCGATGTCAAGGGACACCGCCAAAACCCTCTCCCCCTGGGAGGTCGCCTCTGCCGACAGCGACTTCAGGAGGCACAGGGCGTCCACCGTGGAACGCCCTGCCCGGAAGCCATACTGCGCATCCGCCAGATTAGGCCCTACGCCCTCTAGGTGCTGGACGACCCGGGAGGAGATAATCCTCTCCAGCACCTTCCCGGCGTCGTCCAGCAGGACGAGGGGCCGATACGCAGACGCGCAGTCCGGAGGGCGGCCTGCCTTTTCCATAAGGCAGAGCCGCCCAAGCTTCCAGGGCTTCGGGAACTGCCCGACCGAAAGACACCGGTCGAACAACTCCCGAAGCCACCCCCCTAGGGAGATTACCCCTTACAACTTCACAAACTCACAAACTTTACCTCTTTATAATATTAGTATAGATATAGAGGCAATATTAGACAATTAATGCTTCTTTTGAAAACGGGGAAATTAATACAATACCGGCTTGGTATGGAGTTAACATTGTGCAGATAATCGAATTCAAATATACTTATTCAATTTAGGCCCCTAAGAAGGCGCTTGCGAACGTCAAAGCTATCACCGATTTGGAAAACAATCTAGTTATTGATAAGAATCGGCATGAAACTCGATCGGTTTTATCTCTTTAACATATATTTAAAATACATTAACGTTACAATCGTTTTTAATCAATCGTTCGTTTTCGTGTGCACAAAGAGAGATGTCAATTCCAGTCATCGCCATCATTCACATATTGATCCAGCCTATAATATAAATACATTTGACACCAGAACCCGCTTGACGTGGCGTTTGACCTTACAACCTGGCAAATCGGTAAATTGCTGTGGTAGTACACTTGTTCGTCGCCATTGTTTTTGGACTGTACTCTGTTTACCATCAGGCATAGTGCAGTCATTATGCCGTGCCGCATTAAAAAACAACAAAAAAAAAACAACAGTGTACAGCCAAATAACACAAGATTATGAATAAAATATAACGGCCACGCTAAGATCCCGGCAAAAACTCCCGTCGTCGTAGACTTTATTTACAAATCTTTATTCGGCATACGTCTTTACGTTTACAATCAACAATATTTGTATACTCCATAGTAAAAATAAAATGTCAATATTATTAAAACTTTGTAAATGAAGCTAGCTGTACCCGCAGCTCCGCATGCATTTTTTTGGGTGACAACACACTTTCGACTCCTCTGGTGTTGTTAGGGTTCATGGACGGTGGTAAGCACATAATATCAGGTGACCCACCGGTTCGTTCGTATATGACAAAAAAAATATAACTACCTCAGTGCTCACTTACTCTGTATAAGGAACTAATGAAAAAATGGAGTATTGACAAAAGGAGAAAATACACACATCTGTGCCTTTGTTAAAATCAGACGGACGAAGTATATTGGTAAGTAAAATATATTACAAAGCAATACTAAATTGGGGCTTTTGAAAAAAATGTGTTCTAGAGTATCTTCATCAAACCCACATTCACATGTTGAGTTGTCCCTGATTCTGAGCTTTGCAAGATGGACTGGAGAGCACACGTCTACAGATAGGTCCTCAGTCCACAGATAGACGGAGCAAACTTGCAAAAGTCACGATATTTATAAAGCCATGGCTTACCAGGAATGTTATCCTTAATGGAAGCATAGCATTTGCCTTTAATTTGGTTGAGTACATTCCAGTTTGAGTTCCATGATAGAAATAATCTTGTTTGGTGAAGATAAATCCTGAACATAAGTTTTATAGTGATCAAAATATCCAGTGTGGATAGCTTCTTTAGCAAGAATATCAACAGCTTCATTACCCTGGATCCCACTATGGCCTCGTATCCATGTTAGAACTACATAAATTCCTAAACAATGAAATTGATACAAATGGAATTGATTAATTGTAATAACTGAATATGTAATTGAAATATGTCAAACAAGTCAAATGTAGTCTAAAAATTTTCAATAAGAAGAAAAAGCCCTTTCTTTCTTGAAGGCAGACAATTTCATTGATTAAATAGTATATTTATATATACATATATAGATTTTTGGGCCAAGAACCATCTCGGGCGTTCCCAGCACACCCTACAAAATTATTGTCATAATCTGATCAGTAGTTTCGGCATGCATTAACGACAAACATTGATTTTTATATATAAAGATAAACATATCGAACGTCAAAACCTACAGCAGCCTGCAGTTGCACTACCCAAATGGCACTTATATTATTATTACGATATTCAAAAAAATACTTTACATATGAACGGTGAAGGCCTAAATGAACCATACTAGTATGCTCTTCAGACATCTCTAACGAACTCGTTGTTACAAATAAAACAGTGAGGTGACTCAACCATGCCACGAAAAAAAACACACATCGAGACGTTATGGTTTTGACATTTGTATGCAAACAAAGCTCTAAATTGGCCGGTATATAATCTACACCTTTTTCTTTAAAATGTTGTCGGGTTCATAAGTTCAACTGTAACAGTTTTCCAGAGATTTTCACCCTCGGTTTTATTAGATGTAAGAATGCCACGGAGCGACTAAGGGCAATTTTATTCTGGACATCGACGAGAACACAAAGCAAAGTGAAGAAATTTACTAGCGGACTACAATCTACAGAATAACAGAGTAATAGTAAATGAAAATAGTAATTTCTTATACCTATAGCACTTCTGGAATCATAAGGAACATTTATAAAAGTTTTACCAAAACTTATATATTAGTATAGGTAACAAAAGGGTTACATATTTGTCAATACATTTTACATAATAAAACCACTATAGAACAATTGTGATTAAATTGATTAAGACTATAAAAAATATATTGGAAAATAATTATGCCAAATTAGTTTATAAGTATGATATTTACAAAACATACAAAACAATATACGCGCGTAATTTCTTACGTCGTACGTTCTAGATTTTATTTATTGTTTAATTAACGATATAATAAACTAGAGTTATAAATTAAGACAGTACTTACGTTATCAAGATGAGTTGATAAACAATATAATAAGAATAAGTTAATGTGAAAGTAATACATCGTATTTACATATGATATGCTAGTTAGTAATAGTTCTGTTTTTTTTTAATTCGAATGACATGAAGATGCAAACTAGAGAGGCCTACAATTCGATCCCTTAGCCCGGAATATGAGGTCCCTGAGTTAAGGGCCTATATCTGCCGAGTTCGAGGCGGAAATATTGCTCAAGCAGTTATTGTCCCCGTCAAAAAGATGTCAGAAGAACACCATGGGGTTTTACCGTTTTAGTGAGTAAGAATCGGACATAGTTCACCTCCGTTCCCTGGCGTTGACGTGGGAATTATGTAAGATTTCTTTTAAAAAAGGTAGGGGACTTTTAAGGGTGTTAAGAAAAAGGTTTTAACAAAGTTACAATTAAAAAAAGAGTCCACATTTAGTTCCGATCACCACGTAGTTCATATATGAATCAACAGAACGGTTTTTACTAAAACGATTCTCACGGCAACGAACTAATCTATACAAGTAAATAAAATTAAAGTATACATTTGTAATATTAACATAACAGCTTTTTACTAAATTGATATGAAAGCATATATAGTATTTATAACCTAAAACCATTTTTTTTGTTTGTTGCGACTATTATCCGAAACTATTGGACTGCTTTTGATGAGACTTACTGGCATATAGCTGATAATGTAATTTTCTAGTCACAGCGAGAGTGGAGAAGACGTTGATTGTTTGTGAAGAAGATTGTTTGAAACATGCGTATCTCTTTTTTCTCTTCATCGCAACCCAGTCCTTGTGGCATAGTATGTATAGTATGCCACATCCTCATTAAAGACTACTACTGATATCCTTACGTACTAAATTACTCTCTTCTGATTAATCAATTTTCTTCTTTTTGAAAATATGTTCCATGCATATTGTTCAAGACTATATTACAAACTTCTTGGTCATATAATTATTATAACGTTTTTCTTTCAATTGTTTATTATTTAAATTTGACATTGTCATTTGTCGTGTGTATAAAATTATATTCCTTCAATGTAGCATATCTCATCTTTTTTTTTCTTTGAATCCGAAGATCCACAATTAATATATACACATATAATAATGACTAACCATTTAGATGCGTACACAGTACATATCTTAATGTAGGTGGTAGAGCCACGCTGAAGCCATTATTTGTTTCAGCACGAATGGGTCAGCTCGCCCGGGGCAGTACCACCCTCTCATAGAAAACCGACGTAAAGTAACAGTGCTTGCGTTGTTGCGTTTCGTTAGGTCAGTGAGAGCGCCGGAGGCCCACCTCCCAGATGAGAGAGGAGAACCTCTCCCACCTCCCTCCCTTTCCCCCAAACACAGGCTGGCAACGCACTTTCGATTCCCCTTGTTTTGTGAGTGTCTATGGACGGTGGTGATCAATTAAGAGCCAGCTATGATATAAATATATATATACATATATATACTTTTCAAAATAAAAATTATTTTCAACTAGTAATCATTACTTTATATTCTAAAAAGGTACTAGTGAAGGTCAAAACTATTGTTGTAAACATTCAAGGCATATGAAACGACTGGCCTTGTCAATATCGTTTTTTATTGTTTTTTTTTTAATATTTATGTATTTATAGGCTTTAGTTAGCGTTTGACCACAGTCAAACCTGATAAATGACAATATCGTCTAAGTTGGTAAACATGTTAAAGCTTTTTTTTTTCGCGGGGGACTCCTCTTCTAGATCTGCACCTAGCCGGGCAGCACAGGTGAGAATGCCAGATTTCTACTGACTAATCCCCCTCGGTGTTCTTCTTGCCACCATGTAGCCGGGAGGGCAGGAACGGCCTATGCAGTGCTTCTACCCGACCCGTCAGGTGTTGACCCCTCATCAGGGCCCCGATTTGTAGTCTGGAGAGGGAAGACCTAAACATGTTAAGCCTAGATTGACTGTTTCTCAAGTCAGCTGCATTGGAACATATTAGAACATACCTGTAGGTGCTCGAGGTATCCAACTTAAGGTGTTAGCAAGCCTTTTAGAAAAAGCCCTACAGCCATGCCATCGTTTCCTCACATTGTTTTCCTTCACTAAAAACTCCGCTCATGCGCAAGGATTCAAACCTATGTCGATCGATGAGTTGTTCCAATATTGTAACCACTGAGGTATCGCTTCAAACTGTCAAATATATAGTATACGTAAATATTTATGCACGAAGAATAATCTTGCCTTAACTTAGGCGTTGACTGTAGCAAATAATAAACGCTTTTGGAATCACGGATACAGTTAGTGATATACTCGTATATATAAATTTATATGAATTTACATTAAATACACATTTATTCAAGTTTTAAGAAAGTACTATTTTTACTACGTTTTTACTTACTCTATGTTATCTTGCGCTGGGCAAGTGGGGCAGGCGGTGTGGTACAGGACAACGCTGAAGAATTCGCGGGTAGTAGCTAGTAGTCAGTAAACATTCCCCATTATGACTTAGTTGGGGGACAATATTCACAGTTTTTTTAATGTTTCGTAGGTTTTAGCATTTGACCACATCTCTCTGGTCTAGAATGGTAAACTGTCTTGGATGGTTTAGCTGGTAATTAAAAAACTTATGCGTTAATGTTAGTTGTAATTACGTACAGATACTAGTTTGTAGGTAGTAGAGCCACGCTGAAGCTATTACTGTATTCAGCATGAATAGGTCGGCTCGTCCGGGGTAGTACCACCTCTCATAAAAAACCGACGTGAAGTAACAGTGCTTGCATTGATGCGTTTCGTTCGGTCAGTGAGAGCGCCAGAGGCTCACCTCCCCTCCCCTCGCCCCTCC
>MU158780.1:317003-331002 GCA_015888305.1 Antheraea pernyi | reverse complement strand
TGACATTGTCATTTGTCGTGTGTATAAAATTATATTCCTTCAATGTAGCATATTTCATCTTTTTTTTCTTTGTATCCGAAGATCCACAATTAATGTATACACATATAATAATGACTAACCATTTAGATGCGTACACAGTACATATCTTAATGTAGGTGGTAGAGCCACGCTGAAGCCATTATTTGTTTCAGCACGAATGGGTCAGCTCGCCCGGGGCAGTACCACCCTCTCATAGAAAACCGACGTAAAGTAACAGTGCTTGCGTTGTTGCGTTTCGTTAGGTCAGTGAGAGCGCCGGAGGCCCACCTCCCAGATGAGAGAGGAGAACCTCTCCCACCTCCCTCCCTTTCCCCCAAACACAGGCTGGCAACGCACTTTCGATTCCCCTTGTTTTGTGAGTGTCTATGGACGGTGGTGATCAATTAAGAGCCAGCTATGATATAAATATATATATACATATATATACTTTTCAAAATAAAAATTATTTTCAACTGGTAATAATTACTTTATATTCTAAAAAGGTACTAGTGAAGGTCAAAACTATTGTTGTAAACATTCAAGGCATATGAAACGACTGGCCTTGTCAATATCGTTTTTTATTGTTTTTTTTTTAATATTTATGTATTTATAGGCTTTAGTTAGCGTTTGACCACAGTCAAACATGATAAATGTCAATGTGGTCTAAGTTGGTAAACATGTTAAACCTTTTTTTTTTCGCGGGGGTATCCTCTTGGAGATCTGCACCTAGCCGGGCAGCACAGGTGAGAATGCCAGATTTCTACTGACTGAACCCCCTCGATGTTCTTCTTGCCACCATTTAGCCGGGCGGACAGGAACGGCCTCTGCAGTGCTTCTACCCGACCCGCCAGGTGTTGACCCCTCATCAGGGCCCCGATTTGTAGTCTGGAGAGGGAAGACCTAAACATGTTAAACCTAGATTGACTGTTTCTCAAGTCAGCTGCATTGGAACAAATTAGAACATACCTGTAGGTGCTCGAGGTTTCCAACTTAAGGTGTTAGCAAGCCTTTTAGAAAAAGCCCTACAGCCATGCCATAGTTTCCTCACATTGTTTTCCTTCACTGAAAACTCCGCTCATGGGCAAGGATTCAAACCTATGTCGATCGACGAGTTGTTCCAATATTGTAACCACTGAGGTATCGCTTCAAACTGTTAAATATATAGTATACGTAAATATTTATGCACGAAGAATAATCTTGCCTTAACTTAGGCGTTGAATGTAGCAAATAATAAACGCTTTTGGAATCACGGATACAGTTATATGTATATGTGTATGTGTGGTGATATATATTTAATATGATTATTATTGATATTTATTAAAGTTTTAAGCAAGTACTATTTTTATAAGCACTACGTTTTTACTTTATGTTCTCTTGCGCTGGGCAAGTGGGGCAGGCGGTGTGGTACAGGACAACGCTGAAGAATTCGCGTGTAGTAGCTAGTAGTCAGTAAACATTCCCCATTATGACTTAGTTGGGGGACAATATTCACAGTTTTTTTTAATGCTTCGTAGTTTTTAGAATTTGACCACATCTCCTCTGATGGCGATGTGGTCTAGAATGGTAAACTGTCTTGGATGGTCTAGCTGGTAATTAAGAAACATATGTATTAATGTTAGTTGTAATTACGTATAGATACTAGTTTGTAGGTGGTGGTAGAGCCGCGCTGAAACTATTACTGTATTCAGCATGAATGGGTCGGCTCGTCCGGGGTAGTACCACCCTCTAATAGAAAACCGACGTGAAGTAACAGTACTTGCATTATTGCGTTTCGTTCGGTCAGTGGACTGCTTTTGATGAGACTTACTGGCATATAGCTGATAATGTAATTTTCTAGTCACAGCGAGAGTGGAGATGACGTTAATTGTTTGTGAAGAAGATTGTTTGAAACATGCGTATCTCTTTTTTCTCTTCATTGCAACCCAGTCCTTGTGGCATAGTATGTATAGTATGCCACATCCTCATTAAAGACTACTACTGATATCCTTACGTACTAAATATTTTCTTCTGATTAATCAATTTTCTTCTTTTTGAAAATATGTTCCATGCATATTGTTCAAGACTATATTACAAACTTCTTGGTCATATAATTATTATAATGTTTTTCTTTCAATTGTTTATTATGTAAATCTGACATTGTCATTTGTCGTGTGTATAAAATTATATTCCTTCAATGTAGCATATTTCATCTTTTTTTTCTTTGTATCCGAAGATCCACAATTAATGTATACACATATAATAATGACTAATCATTTAGATGCTTACACAGTACATATCTTAATGTAGGTGGTAGAGCCACGCTGAAGCCATTATTTGTTTCAGCACGAATGGGTCAGCTCGCCCGGGGCAGTACCACCCTCTCATAGAAAACCGACGTAAAGTAACAGTGCTTGCGTTGTTGCGTTTCGTTAGGTCAGTGAGAGCGCCGGAGGCCCACCTCCCAGATGAGAGAGGAGAACCTCTCCCACCTCCCTCCCTTTCCCCCAAACACAGGCTGGCAACGCACTTTCGATTCCCCTTGTTTTGTGAGTGTCTATGGACGGTGGTGATCAATTAAGAGCCAGCTATGATATAAATATATATATACATATATATACTTTTCAAAATAAAAATTATTTTCAACTAGTAATCATTACTTTATATTCTAAAAAGGTACTAGTGAAGGTCAAAACTATTGTTGTAAACATTCAAGGCATATGAAACGACTGGCCTTGTCAATATCGTTTTTTATTGTTTTTTTTTTGTTAATATTTATGTATTTATAGGCTTTAGTTAGCGTTTGACCACAGTCAAACCTGATAAATGACAATATCGTCTAAGTTGGTAAACATGTTAAAGCTTTTTTTTTTCGCGGGGGACTCCTCTTCTAGATCTGCACCTAGCCGGGCAGCACAGGTGAGAATGCCAGATTTCTACTGACTAATCCCCCTCGGTGTTCTTCTTGCCACCATGTAGCCGGGAGGGCAGGAACGGCCTATGCAGTGCTTCTACCCGACCCGTCAGGTGTTGACCCCTCATCAGGGCCCCGATTTGTAGTCTGGAGAGGGAAGACCTAAACATGTTAAGCCTAGATTGACTGTTTCTCAAGTCAGCTGCATTGGAACATATTAGAACATACCTGTAGGTGCTCGAGGTATCCAACTTAAGGTGTTAGCAAGCCTTTTAGAAAAAGCCCTACAGCCATGCCATCGTTTCCTCACATTGTTTTCCTTCACTAAAAACTCCGCTCATGCGCAAGGATTCAAACCTATGTCGATCGATGAGTTGTTCCAATATTGTAACCACTGAGGTATCGCTTCAAACTGTCAAATATATAGTATACGTAAATATTTATGCACGAAGAATAATCTTGCCTTAACTTAGGCGTTGACTGTAGCAAATAATAAACGCTTTTGGAATCACGGATACAGTTAGTGATATACTCGTATATATAAATTTATATGAATTTACATTAAATACACATTTATTCAAGTTTTAAGAAAGTACTATTTTTACTACGTTTTTACCTCCCCCATATCCCTTCCCCAAACACAGGCTGGCAACGCACTTGCGACTCCCCTGGTGTTGCTTGGTCCCCTGGTGATCACTTAACATCAGGTGACTCGCCTGCTCGTTTGCCTCCTATGACATAAAAAAAAAACTAGTTATCAATACTTTTCATTGTCTTAGAATTTGTGTTTTGAGAATTCTGCGTACAGAATATGTATGACATAAGTAACTGTTAGCTCTTAGTTCATTCTCTATATATAAAATTTGTGAATATTATATCCCAGGACAATTATAGTTATAATAAACAATATGTGTTAGATACCTTGTGAGATTCATACTAGTTTAATTGCATATGCTGTGCTCCTTTTTATATTTGTTTTGGCAGCGCAGAAACATTTGCCAGTGTCAAACTCCAATAACCTTCTTGTGTGTTGGATTTACGTGCAAATAATCAATTGCTACTTTGCATAAAAAAGAAGATATCGAAAAAAGGAGCGCAAAATCTGTACATACAATATTACCTTTCATGTTTTACTCACACTACATAGATGGGATTAGGGTTAGATATGATGATGATATACATTTAAATACTTCTCATTTTAGACAGAAACATCATAATCTCAAATTAATTAAACAGGTAAATTGTTCCGTACGGTGTGGATGCGTGTGGGACAAAGTTCAAAGGTGTCGAACTACGTAGGAGATTTGAATAGGGAGATTATACTATAGATAAAGGAAGACAGTTTGTGGTCAAAATATCATACGGCAAATGTACCGTACGTCGATTTCCATTTCATAAAAGACAACATGACGGTTAAATTATATTAAGAATACGTAGGGGTATAGTAGAAATGGGAAAACCATGAGAATAAAAACAAAGAAATCAAAGAAATATTTCAAAACAAAGTCACTGTCCGCTAATTAATTTTTTAAACTACACAACGAATTTTAATACGGTTTTGACAGCATTTAGCGAATTCCTACCGAAAGGTTTATATGTATAATACGCATTTCATGCATGCACACATGTATTCATTGTAATTGAGTCATAAAAATATTTTCAGGGCCCTTACATTACTAACTCTGGCTAAACCTAATGAAAGATTCCAAAATAATGTAGTATGAAATTGTATATGTTCAAAGCCCTAAGTAGTACATGTATATTTGATCGTTGTTTTTTAAATTTTGTCTTTTACTTATTATTAAAAACAAAGGGCTATTTGCAAAGTATAATGTGAAAAATACTACAGTGTTTGTAATGTTTACTGAGCGTACGTTTTGTCATATTCATGTCTTTTGCCAAACCTCTGCAATGCTTTGTTAAATATCATGTATTAAATTCATTGAGAGAGTTGCAAATGTTGTAAGAACAGGCGTGTGAGGTGAAGCGAGTTTGGATTTGTGTGTCAATGTTCTCGATGCGTCGTCGGCGAGCACGGTGCGGGCGCGGCGGTGACGTCACTGCGGGCATATACGGCGCGCACGCAGCGACCGCGTGTCGAGCGTGCACGCCCACCGCACACCAGCCCCGGTGTCGGAGCAACGCCATTAATATGTTGAACAGATCCGCGCCAACTGTAAAGCGTATCACGTAATGCAGGAGTGTTTTTGTTTGTACATCGTATCTGTAGTTTTCTGGAAATTTATACGTTGTAACAGTTTTTGTTTTCTATACATCTGTACATATAATAAGATTGTAGATTTGACGTGTTTGTACTTCTTAGATTTAAAATAAAGTTTTAAAAAATGTTGCACGTGTCTAGGAAAAAAATACATTTAAATCATTTTTAGTAATGTATGACTGTATGTTTGTATGTAGACGCATCACTGCTAATACGGCCGTAGTCCGGTGAAGCTGTTAAGAGCTTGCTTGGTCAATAGCGTAGTCAGTTCGAAAAAAAAAACTGCTAATACGGCATTCATGATAAACCCTCTTCATCATCAAACCATGAAGCATATTTACGAGTAATATTTAGTCCCTGTTTCATTAAAATCGGTTCATTCTATCAAAATTTATTGTAATTTTAATGACGACGCGACTTAAGTACTCCCCCATCCCCCTTCCCCGAACACAGGCTGGCAACACATTTGCGACTCCCCTGGTGTTGCAAGTGTCTATGGGCGGCAATGATCACTTATCAGGTGACTCGCCTGCTCGTTTGCCTCCTATGACATTAAACAAAAAAAAAACCCTGAGAATAAAAACAAATAAATCAACGTCAAGAAATATTTCAAAACAAAGTCACTGTCCCTGCTTAATTTTTTAAACTACGCAACGAATTTTAATACGGTTTTGACAGCATTTGGCGAATTCCGACCGAAAGGTTTATATGTATAATACGCATTTCATGCATGCACACATGTATTCATTGTAATTGAGTCAAAAATATTTTCTGAGTCCTTACATTACTAACTCTGGCTAAACCTAATGAAAGATTTCAAAATAATGTAGTATGGAATTGTATATGTTAACAGGCCTAAGTAGTACATGTATATTTGATTGTTTTTTTTTTAATTTTGTCTTTTACCTATTATTAAAAACAAAGGGATATTTGCAAAGTCTAATGTGAAAAATAATACAGTGTTTGTAATGTTAACTGAGCGTACGTTATGTCATATTCATGTCTTTGGCCAAACCTCTGCAATGCTTTATTAAATATCATGTATTAAATTCATTGAGAGAGTTGCAAATGTTGTAAGAACAGGCGCGTGAGGTGAAGCGAGTTTGAATTTGTGTGTCAATGTTCGCGATGCGTCGTCGGCGAGCACGGTGCGGGCGCGGCGGTGACGTCACTGCGGGCATATACGGCGCGCACGCAGCGACCGCGTGTCGAGCGTGCACGCCCACCGCACACCAGCCCCGGTGTCGGAGCAACGCCATTATTATGTTGAACAGATCCGCGCCAACTGTAAAGCGTATCACGTAATGCAGGAGTGTTTTTGTTTGTACATCGTATCTGTAGTTTTCTGGAAATTTATACGTTGTAACAGTTTTTGTTTTCTATACATCTGTACATATAATAAGATTGTAGATTTGACGTGTTTGTACTTCTTAGATTTAAAATAAAGTTTTAAAAAATGTTGCACGTGTCTAGGAAAAAAATACATTTAAATCATTTTTAGTAATGTATGACTGTATGTTTGTATGTAGACGCATCACTGCTAATACGGCCGTAGTCCGGTGAAGCTGTTAAGAGCTTGCTTGGTCAATAGCGTAGTCAGTTCGAAAAAAAAAACTGCTAATACGGCATTCATGATAAACCCTCTTCATCATCAAACCATGAAGCATATTTACGAGTAATATTTAGTCCCTGTTTCATTAAAATCGGTTCATTCTATCAAAATTTATTGTAATTTTAATGACGACGCGACTTAAGTACGAGAGAAAATAGATAGAAATTAGACTTAATACACTCAGATGACTTTATTAGTTACTGTTTTGTATATGATTCCACGCAGACGAAGTCATGGGCACAGCTACTATGACATAAGTATCTTGGGAAAGCCCATAGCCACAGAGTAACTCTATACATACTTGTTGGTCCTTGAACGCGCCGTGTCGAAGCGATTACTATGACAGACGTTGTACAATGCCACAAAGAAAATAAAACAATAGGTAAAATGAACCGGTTCTCAGTGGCCCAAAGTAAATCAAGATTTCCAAGGTTTGCCAGATCATATTACGCTGTATCTGTTCTCTCTTGATCACGTCAGTAGCTAAATAGGAAAAACCTTTATAAAATATCCCATATATAGGCTTACCTTGAGACAAAAAAGAACGTAACGAAGATTATTACAAACATTGAAAGAGTTCTCGAAAGTTCGAATTTTAAGGTTAATTTTAAAATGATTTCTTTATATTTTTCCAATTTATACAATAAGTTAACGAAATAAAATAAAAAATAGAGAATTATGAGTGAAATAATGAGTTAGTGTGAATTTATCTATACTTCTATACTAATATATTATACTAATATTATAAAGAGGTACAGTTTGTGAGTTTGTGACGTTATGACGTTGTAAGGGGTAATCTCAGAAACTACAAAACAGATTTTGAAAATTCTTTTACCAGTATAAAGCCACGTTAATCATGAGTCTCATAAATCGGGGTATTTTTTCCTTTTGAGAGCTTCCGCTGCGTCTTAGCCCAAAATAACTATTCCACGCGTACGAAGTCGCGGGCAGAAGCTATTAACTAATTATATTACCTATAATAGTGTTATAAAGAGGTAAAGTTTGTGAGGTTGTAGGGGGTAACATCTGGGGAGTCGGAGAAAAACTGGTTGAACGAAAACGTTTCTTATGAACGCTGCCTTAACTATGAGAGATATATGATTGAGTTCTAGAGAAAAGTTGTAGTTTGATAATGCCTATTATCGCACAACGAAGTGGGCACGGGTCGGCTAGTAGAAGTATAAACTGTAAATAGGCATTGTAAAATTGCATGGAAATGAGAAATAATAAAAGGCTTATTTGTTTCTTTAATGAGTTACTGAGATCATAATTAGGGACTGATCTGTGACAGACCTATGGCAATACTTCAGGGTTATTAGAACCGATACAAGAAAATTGATGAAGTATAAATTACATTAGAATTGAACTTGTCTTGGTTTATAGTAAAATTTGTGACGCCAATATAAACTATTATAATTGTACGTGGTGGTAAGTATAATGCAATCCAAATATTTATAACAGTGACAACGGATAGATAAAAGTAGGGTTGCTACCTTTTCTCTAGAATAACAACTTATTAACATATTTAACAAGACAAAAAGTAATATATTTCTTATTTCAGTTTTTATTTCCTTGAATATATTAATATATCTTTCATTTTTATCGACATTAGTTTATATTCTAATAAATTAATGATTCATACATTTAATAAAAAGTATCGAAAAAGACTCGGTGAAAACGGAGGTCGTGGGTATAGAGAGTAAATAAAAAAGCGTTAAGTATATTTATCTTCTTCTTCTTCTGTACGTATAATAATAATGTAAATGTTACGTGTCTGTATTTTTTAGATTTTCGTGAAAAAATTGTTGCAGATGTCTAGGAATCTATATATATGTAAAGAAAATATATTTCTTAAATATTACATGGAGGTTACTCATGTTCCAGTTACAAACTCTCTAATAAACTTAGTATATTAAAAATAAACGTAATGTCATGTCAAAGTAATTGATAAAATATTAAAGAAAACTTGTAGAAAGTAAAATTTTAAAAGATAAACTTGTAATGTCGTTTCTATATTTACAGGTGGGTATTTATGTTGGTAATTTTGTAATTTAGCATAGTTTTATGTAATTTATTATGCAATAAATAAACTTTCTATGTTTACAGAGCAACACATACAAGTTTTATTCTTTGTTCAAATATTAATCTTATATATATATTTTTGCAGAAATAATTAATAAAATACATTACAATAATTAATAAAATACATTACAATAATTTTTAGAAATGTTTTTCTATCTGTCTGTCTGTCTGTTTGTATGAACGCGCAGCACTGCTAAAGTGCTGGGTTCACAACAAAACCACACCAAGAAAATCATAAAGCATATCTTCGAGAATGACTTTAGTCTTTGTTTAATTAAAATCGGTCCACTCTATCAAAAGTTATTATAATTTTTGTGACGACGCGGCGTAAGTACCAGAGAAAAGTAGATAAGTAACTGAACTTAGTAGATTCAGACGACTTTATTAATCATCGTTTCTTACATAAGTTTCAACGCGAACGAAGTCGCGGGTACAGCTATCTAAAATAAAGTAAGATACTTGTACAAAGAGTGGTAAGCAACTCTAGAGATTATGGCAGGTATTTATTACTCCTGGTTTATCACATTATTCCAATTGAACTCAACTGATATATTTTTGTATTAAATACACAGTTTTTAATTTTATTCCATTGGATAACAAAGATAACAACAACAAGGATAACAAAGATTGCAAATTTGGAAGTTATTGGAATTCGAATATATTATTTATTCACATCATGAATAATTTTCCAAACAGACAAATTATGTAAATAATATTTCTACACAAAAATATTTGCAACTAAAATTTTAACTACCATTGTTGCAAATTTGAGAAACATAGCATGAAAGACGAACTCGAAGGTAATATTTGGCACTCTCTTAAAATAACTTGTGCGGTGCATTTGTTTACTTTGAACCGGAAGCTACAATACAAGACATAAAGAAATTATGTCTTTCAGATATATTTTAGATACTTTAGATGTATTAAATTAGATGTTTAGATGTATATTGGAAATATCCATGCTTCAATAAATCTATACAAGTTAATTAAAATGAAATGTCTGTTCATTATTTGACTTTATTAGAAGATTTGTACTCAAATATATTTTAACTTTCAGAGTATTATTAAGGTTAAATATCATTACGCTTATTTATAGGTATCAAGCCATATTAATACCATTTTAAAGCTTTTTGCAGGCTCGAGACGCAGCTGAGGGGTGCCGTGGCGAGTGTACGGGACCGAAATTGACCGCCAGACCACGGCGGCGTAATTTGTGGATACGCGGGCGTTACCGAGGTTAGGATATCGACGGGGGGTGACATGGTTGCATGTTTGCTCCAACGAGGGTTCGATCGAACTAAATCAATGGTGTCGTTAGTAAAAAATATTTATATATTGGAGATCTAACTGCGTTTAAATTTTTTCACCTAAAGCGGCTTTGTTTACAAATTAATACAATAAAGGATTTCACAGATCACAGTATTATTAAAGTCATTAAGGTGGTAATAATATAGTAATAAATACCTTCATATATATTATATGTAACTACGTGTTTGTTGGCGATTTTGTAAATATCATGTCAAATATAATGTCATGTAATTTGAAGTAAAGACTTTTCTATTTTTTTTACATAAAAGTTAGACTGGCTTATACCCGCTAATTCGTCTACGAAAAACATGCTTTGTTTACAAAATTTCTTTATAAACAATATCATCCGTTTAAGGATTTCGTGTTTATAAAAATCATAACTCATTAAAACTTTAATGAATTCATATCGAATAAACATATCATAATAATTTTCTTTTTAGATCAGTAACAAGGGTTATGAAGCAAAATTAAAAAAAAATTTATCGACGTCTATCCAGTAGCATTTGCGTGATACGTGTTCAACGACAGACCTGCATATTTCAATTTATATAGATATGGTATTCTTTATATATTAACAAAATTGCAAACAAGCACGTGTAGTTTGACAGCGTGTTAAAGTATGTGTTTTTGTACAACGACTCCCTTTCTTTATTGACATATAAAGGGTTCACCAGAAAAACGTTAACCCGAAAAGTGGCATTGGCATGGTTCCAAATCACATCCTCTACATTATTTATCAATCATATAAGCCATACGGCGAACAGTTACAAACGTTGATTGAAATAGCAGTGCGCAATCAACGCATTCCTCTTTGTTCTAACGCAGTAGTGTGTTAATATGATAATTTATCGCATCCTGACCGCCGCGTAGCATTGCTATAAAGTTGGAAGCATTACTAATAGGTTGCTTATCAATTGTTTTGCTTTGTATTCTTATCCTTCCTTTTATTAATACAAATTCTCCCTAGTCGCCTCGTTCACGGTCTTTTTATGTTTGCAATAAATGTAACCTTATTCTTTACACTTTTATTTATTATAAACCTTCATTGTCTAGAACGTTATTGTCGTGAAAATTAAATGGTCGTTTCGTGAGAAATCCTTGTATTATCTCGATAAATTATGATCTGTCTTTTATCTTTGACAAGCAGTCGCCCGCGATCTTGCCTGCGTTTGTATAAAGGATTATATTTGTGAGGAACCCTAATTTTGTTTTCCTAATATAGGTAGGCTTGTTCGGGAATCGGGAATTCCCTAACGGATACGCCACCGTCCTGGGGGAGAGAGTGGACTATGCTCGATTTGCATGGTCTAAAACCCCATCCACTACCGTCATGTTGGGGGACAAGGGATGACGAAGCACTCCGCATGTCGCCCCGGCGGGAAAATATAAGTAGGCTAAGATACTCTTTATAATATAGTCAAAGTCCAGTAAAAGAAGATTTAATCGTTTTGGAGATGAGGCAGAACAATAGACAGAATTAAAAAAAAAACATCTTTCATCTATATAGTAATATACTGTTGAAATTACAAATAGACACTTAAATTTTATTCATTTGTATAAATTAAGATCTCATTATAACCACTTTACTCATATTTTAAGGGCCTAGGGGTCCATTGTACCTTTCTATTGATTACTTTTTATGTTTTTAGTTAATTTTTATGATTCTCATTACATAGTATAAAACAAAGTCGCCTATCGAGTCTGTCTGTCTGTTCGCGATAAACTCAAAAACTACTCAACGGATTGTCATGCGATTTTCACCAGTGGATAAAATGATTAATGAGGAAGGTTTTGGTATATGATTTGTCAAGGATTTGTTTATAATTAGGGCGAGACAACGTCGGCCGGGTCCGTTAGTAGCTTATAAAAAGCATAATAACTTGTAGCCTAGACAACACTCGTGAAAGTCTTTCGTTCGTCACTAAGAGGCTCAACTAAATCGGTTTAGCTATTTCAAACATTATTCTACATAAATAACAGACACTTCAACATTATTTATACGTATATGTTGAACCTAATTTCAATACAAAGTAATACATTTGTTTCCAATTTCTAGCAGGCGAATTTTTACGGTCTTTGTTTTTTAAAATGTCATTGTTTGTTCATAGATATAGGATAACAAAAACTAATAACTAAATATCGACGATGTACCAGCTTGGTTATGACAAAACTCATAACTTGTGAATTTATAGAAAACATTTATACGTCGCAGTACCGCGATAAAGGAAGTAGTTTGCCTTGAGATATTGAGTTTTTTTGCTGCCATTCAGTGTATACCCTCGGTGGACCTTCTTGATTTATTTTAATAACTAATCTTGTTTATTTCACCGCACATACTGCGCGTTAGAATTTTTTAATCGACGGGTGTGTCTATTCCATTTGCTAATAAATTATGCATATATGTATGTTTGTGATAAATTAGTTATGCATTTTAGACGTATGACTCAACGCGTGTACGTATTTATTTAATTATAATGAATATAATTATTTATTAATTTACTTTGCGTTTTATAGTAGAACGACAAAGTGACGATACTGTGCCTCATGGTTAGCACACGACGCAAGAGCAACGCCGACCACTTAAATAGGCAATTTATTGCTGGTTAACACTGTCGTGCTGCCCTGTAAGTGTTTTGCCACAGAAAGGTAGACTAGTTGATCCCAAAACGGGAAAAACGAAGAAGTCACTTACGGGTTAATCATGCCCTTGATTACTGGGTATCGGCTGATCCCGGAGTGCGACACGCTAAGCGTACCATAATTGTGGGTATTACATTTAGTGTATAGTCGTCGAAATGCAGTCGGAAAAAAATGTTTTCTCTTACCATCATATAATCAAACCTTAATACATTTTTTAACGAGGGTGATTCTGCTTTGGACACCTGCTCCCTTGGGAGAGAGGTGGGTGACTAAAACTCCACAGCGAACCATCTGTCGTGTTAATGGGTCAATGTGCGATCATGCACCGCGACACCACGGCGGTAAGGACCAGCGCGAATGCTTGGCACACTTGCACCCGGTAGAGAGTGGGTAGTATGAGACTGAAACTCTCTAAAACCCCACGGTGTATCCACTAACGCCATAAAGATCGACAAGGGATGGAGCATCCACTCCACTTGTCGCCCCAGCGGCCGGCCCAGTCTCATGTCGGGCCTAACGCGCGCTAAAGAGAGACAAACTGGTACATCCCGCCTGTTTGCCAGACGGCCGAATTAGTGCAATGGAAAGACGGTCTCCGACGGCTCCCGACGGCTCCGACCCATCTCCACTTGGTATGACAAGAACGATTATAGAATGCGAGTGAATCGCATAAGTCCAGACTATCATCATCACGTTCTAGATGAAATTTTGTCATCAAACTATTGGTACAGCGCCGTACTCACCACTCAGTCTCGTTTCTATATTTAACGCATCATACTTTTCACCAATTTTCGTTTTATCAAACTTGATACATTATATCTTAATGATTTTGATGATGATGATGATGAACCACAGGTAAGTAGGCAGAGAAAAAACTATCGCAGAATAAAGTTGTAGCGTAGACCGCTTTTTCTATGAACTTATTTTTCCATTTAAAAAAAACTTATTTAGGACAAAATTAAAACAAAACAAAATTGTAAGGAACAAATCTTTGATGTACTATGTTATATTTTTTAATGTATTTATCTATCATAAACCAAAACAATTGTTGAATTTTTTGTTTTTCGAACTCACTACGCTATTGACCCAACAAGGTCTTAACAGCTTCACCGGGCTACTAAGGCGAGCGCTTAAGGCATTCAGCCGATTTTATTTTGACAACTAGCTCAAGGGTGCACGGCACACCTCGGCTTTGGCTGTTGCCTGATACATGCAATTCGCTACCTAT
>MU158780.1:293844-307778 GCA_015888305.1 Antheraea pernyi | reverse complement strand
TATCATTATATTAATACGTGAAGCCTAAATTTTGTATCCCTTTTTAACGGAATTGCGCGAACGGATGAACTTGAAATTTGGCATAGTTAAAGTTTATATGGAGGAGAAGTGCAGAAAGCTATTTATTTTATATAAAATGCATTAGAAGTACATTACATTAATTAAAATATGCATTACTCACACTACTGCTGCACAATTTTACACAACATATACACACATGTAAATAAAAAAGACATTTTGACATCCGTCAATAAAGGACTTCAAAAAAGGTTGTGAAGGAGGTTGCTATGCTCGACTGTATGTATTATTTTACTCTTACGTTCCAATTACCCTTTTTCATTCTACATTCTACAATGATATTATAACATAATAAAATACCCTTTGACAAATGAACCCTAATAAAACTCAAACTCAAAAAAATCAATGAACTATGGTCGAAAGTCGACCTCTGGGAATAAAGTCATAAAAAACATACAGACCTCCTTTTTTAAAGTCTTTAAAAAATAGGTTGCAATCAATTTCTAAAAAACTTTTTATGAATATAAATAGAGATTAATAATTAATATCAGTAGTTGAAGTTGATTAAAGTCATTAATTACAATTTAAGCTTTTGTCTTTGTTTATTCTGTTAATAACAATGGATTATGTTAATTTCAAGATTCTGTGTTAAATGAATTACTTACTTCAATTAATTGTAGATTATTTTTTATAATTTCTAGTGATGGTATAGTTGGAGATTTAAGCCTAAGGCTAGCAAACATCATTATTCAGAACAGCAATCACAACAAACCGAATTATATTTCGTGACATATCATTCAAAAATGTCCTCTCATCACGCTATACGCGCTAAACTATTTCACTGTAATGTTTGATTTATTCAAAAAAATTAATAAACAACGTAATTAAATGCTTACGTAAAAACTACGAAACATTATAGATAATATCTGTTACAAACAAATGACGGTTGAGTTTAATTTTCCTCTATAACTCTTCTACGATAACTAACAAAAATAATCAATGGGAAAAGATAATGAAAAGGGACGAATTTAATTCTGTAATTTTATAGCACTAAATACATTTATAAAATTTGTAATATAAAATTAATTGGTTTATTTGTAAGTTTTATAGGAATAACATTATGTTATATTTTATTATATGTGTGACGAAACCGAAGTTAGTGAGGCCACTTAATTAATATTTTCTTACTTAATCTTATTCTTAATACTTTCTTATTGTATTTGTTGCAAGTTTTAAGTAATGCTATCAAAGGTAATAATAAATTAGAAATGATTTTCATATCAGAAATTCACTAAATCTTATAAACGCAAATTACTCTAATAACAAATAACAACATATACTTATATGTGGATCTAGTCACACAATTTTAATTTATTATTAAATGTTCACTTCAATATTGGACTACAATGATTCTCATGTGATTCCTATTGAACTGCCTATCTTCTTAAATTTGTCTAATATAGTTTATGGTATACAATTTGTACAATTAAGCCTATGCATTATTTGTTATACATGTTTAATAGAGAAACGGGTACTTTGTAATCATTTTTAGATGACCCATGTCATCTTCATAAGTTCCACATTTTTCGTGTTGAAGAGTTCAAGAGATAGATAAACCTATGTCAAAGTTACGTAGTCCGGTGAAGCTGTTAAGACCTTGTTTGGTCAATAGCGTAGTCAATTCGAAAAAAAATGTCAAAGTTACCTTCCAAGATAATGGCTTCTATAAGATAACTTTAATTTTCTATTAAAAAAAACCGTTTAAGCTATAAATAAATATGATGATAATAAATTAAACACGGATACTAATTAAGCGAGTATTTTAACAGGTCGCTTTTGTATGATATAGAGAAAGTTCACTATAAACAATTTAACACGACCTTTAAAAATTTTTGATAATCATTTGGCTAGTTGTTGGCGTGTTATCAGCACGAAAGTAACATTTTTCAGTAGTGACGTCATTGGTCACGGTGCAAGAGCATGCTAACGGCGTGTAACGCGCATGGTGCGTCACCGTAACGCCGAGTAGAGCCGCGCCCGCGCCGTGCGGTTCAAGCGATTCTGGTCGTGGCAGTTTTGCGACATTTTTTGGCTAATTCACAATGAGGCTAACGACTGCACTGAAATTAAAGTATAGGTCCCAAGGTAAATATTAAAACCTTATACAATTAAATACTTATAGAGTTACATTTTCTTTGTGCCATTCAATCGGGAACGTTTATAGGTTACAAAAACAACGAAACAAATCATTACATAGTCTAAAACAAAGTCCCCTACCGAGTCTGTCTGTCTGTTCGCGATAAACTCAAAAACTACTGAACGGATTTTCATCCGGTTTTCACCAGTATATAAAGTGATTTATGAGGATGGTTTTATTATATAATTTGTAAAGCATTTTTTTATAATCAGGGCGGGACGTCTGTCGGGCCCGCTAGTATACTGATAAAAAGTAATCGGTTCTTGGTTATTTGTAGGATTAAATTTAAAAAACATGTTTGCGGCTAAACTATAGTATAATTTAGCGGCTTAGGCGAGTGGCGTTCCAGTATCAACCGATAACAAAGGTTATTTGTAGGATTAAATTTAAAAAACATGTTTGCGGCTAAACTATAGTATAATTTAGCGGCTTAGGCGAGTGGCGTTCCAGTATCAACCGATAACAAAGCCAGTATTCAAAAGGGTTGGTGGGGTGTCTGTGCTCGACTGGATAATTACTATTATAACAAACTATAGCATATACTATAATACCGTGATAAACCCAAAACAGTGAGCGTTTTTCTAGGGCGTGCATAGCGGCCTGACGTCGACTTGAACATAAACTCTCGTTGGTCGAAATACTCTACAAAAAAACTTTTCTTTTTTGGAATAAATGTTCTCTAGTGATTTTAGAGCAGTATTGTTTTTTGATTCTCCCAACATTTTGAAGTTAAAATATATTTAAACAGTTAAAACAGCTTAGATTCTTGCAATCTTTGAAATCAAATTTCTTAGATAATATTTCGAAAAATAATTTGACTCATGAAATAATCTTAAAGTTAAAATTGACGACAGGTTGTTTGATAATCACGTGAAATGAATTCCAGATATTACTCAAATTCGGGTTGTAAAAGTACAACAAAATAAATATTTCACTTTTGTTTTTGTTCACTTATGCTGTATCGACGTCTTGCAGAATAAGAGCGGCAAATATATCAGGCAGATGACCGAAAAAACCCACAAAGCTAAACTAAACGAAGAAACCAGACTATTCGTTGTGGAGGCGTTGATTAAAGCCAAAGGTGAAAGGGGAAGTTAGCAACATTCTATTCAACATATGTCGAGTAATTAGAACTTAAGAAAAACGTATATCAACAACTCTTTTACAAAATAAACAATGTTAGGTATTGTTTATTGTGTTCGTTCAAAAGGACATTCTTTTACAAATGTAATGTGCAAGAGCTTGTAAATGGCGCATTAATATTAAAATGAAAACCGAACATAACTAATGAATATACACCGTATCACATTTACTCTAGTCCTTCGCATTATATATTGTTGATAAACATAGGGAACCAGAAGATGCCTATGAATTAATTATGAAACCAGGTAAAGTTAAAAGTAATCAACATGTACAAATACTTTATACCTGATACTGACAAATCTTTCTATGAGGATCTTATTACTGCTGATATTAATTTACTGCGTAATATTGTAGGAGTTCATTCTAGCATCTAAATTTAATGTTAAATTGTGTAGATCAGTAATTTTTCAATCATTTTAGAAATACCAGACTTGTATAATGAATTAACTTTAAAAAGTGATCTTTATTTCTTAATTAATAAACACTGATATCATGAAATAAAATTGGAAAAGAAAATCAAGGTTTAATTTTTGCTCAAGCGTGGAGTGTTTTCATTTCTCTTAATTGCATAGAAACAATATTTTCAAATAGGTGAAATTCCTCAAAATATAATTTTTGAACTAACAGACTCTTGGAACTAGGCTCTTCAATTTTGTTGTCTTTTGATTATTTCGGTTTTTGTATTTCAAATGGGAGTTAACCATTTTTGGTTTTATTCGATTAGCTTGTTTTTAGCGTGATTGATATTTCATGTTTAGATCAATTTAATTTTAAATTTATTTTATTAACAAAATTATTTCGGCTGTGAGATATCACGACGCAGATAAGCGACGTCGGTAATGGCAAGTTTCTTATCAGTTGGAGCCCGAGTTCGGGGCTTTGGCGCGGGCGGTCCGCAGTCGCCCGCCGGCCTTCCTCGCCGGGGATCCGTGGTCGACTTCACATGTAAATAAAAAAGACATTTTGACATCCGTCAATAAAGGACTTCAAAAAAGGTTGTGAAGGAGGTTGCTATGCTCGACTGTATGTATTATTTTACTCTTACGTTCCAATTACCCTTTTTCATTCTACATTCTACAATGATATTATAACATAATAAAATACCCTTTGACAAATGAACCCTAATAAAACTCAAACTCAAAAAAATCAATGAACTATGGTCGAAAGTCGACCTCTGGGAATAAAGTCATAAAAAACATACAGACCTCCTTTTTTAAAGTCTTTAAAAAATAGGTTGCAATCAATTTCTAAAAAACTTTTTATGAATATAAATAGAGATTAATAATTAATATCAGTAGTTGAAGTTGATTAAAGTCATTAATTACAATTTAAACTTTTGTCTTTGTTTATTCTGTTAATAACAATGGATTATGTTAATTTCAAGATTCTGTGTTAAATGAATTACTTACTTCAATTAATTGTAGATTATTTTTTATAATTTCTAGTGATGGTATAGTTGGAGATTTAAGCCTAAGGCTAGCAAACATCATTATTCAGAACAGCAATCACAACAAACCGAATTATATTTCGTGACATATCATTCAAAAATGTCCTCTCATCACGCTATACGCGCTAAACTATTTCACTGTAATGTTTGATTTATTCAAAAAAATTAATAAACAACGTAATTAAATGCTTACGTAAAAACTACGAAACATTATAGATAATATCTGTTACAAACAAATGACGGTTGAGTTTAATTTTCCTCTATAACTCTTCTACGATAACTAACAAAAATAATCAATGGGAAAAGATAATGAAAAGGGACGAATTTAATTCTGTAATTTTATAGCACTAAATACATTTATAAAATTTGTAATATAAAATTAATTGGTTTATTTGTAAGTTTTATAGGAATAACATTATGTTATATTTTATTATATGTGTGACGAAACCGAAGTTAGTGAGGCCACTTAATTAATATTTTCTTACTTAATCTTATTCTTAATACTTTCTTATTGTATTTGTTGCAAGTTTTAAGTAATGCTATCAAAGGTAATAATAAATTAGAAATGATTTTCATATCAGAAATTCACTAAATCTTATAAACGCAAATTACTCTTATAACAAATAACAACATATACTTATATGTGGATCTAGTCACACAATTTTAATTTATTATTAAATGTTCACTTCAATATTGGACTACAATGATTCTCATGTGATTCCTATTGAACTGCCTATCTTCTTAAATTTGTCTAATATAGTTTATGGTATACAATTTGTACAATTAAGCCTATGCATTATTTGTTATACATGTTTAATAGAGAAACGGGTACTTTGTAATCATTTTTAGATGACCCATGTCATCTTCATAAGTTCCACATTTTTCGTGTTGAAGAGTTCAAGAGATAGATAAACCTATGTCAAAGTTACGTAGTCCGGTGAAGCTGTTAAGACCTTGTTTGGTCAATAGCGTAGTCAATTCGAAAAAAAATGTCAAAGTTACCTTCCAAGATAATGGCTTCTATAAGATAACTTTAATTTTCTATTAAAAAAAACCGTTTAAGCTATAAATAAATATGATGATAATAAATTAAACACGGATACTAATTAAGCGAGTATTTTAACAGGTCGCTTTTGTATGATATAGAGAAAGTTCACTATAAACAATTTAACACGACCTTTAAAAATTTTTGATAATCATTTGGCTAGTTGTTGGCGTGTTATCAGCACGAAAGTAACATTTTTCAGTAGTGACGTCATTGGTCACGGTGCAAGAGCATGCTAACGGCGTGTAACGCGCATGGTGCGTCACCGTAACGCCGAGTAGAGCCGCGCCCGCGCCGTGCGGTTCAAGCGATTCTGGTCGTGGCAGTTTTGCGACATTTTTTGGCTAATTCACAATGAGGCTAACGACTGCACTGAAATTAAAGTATAGGTCCCAAGGTAAATATTAAAACCTTATACAATTAAATACTTATAGAGTTACATTTTATTTTTGCCCTTCGATCGGGAACGTTTATTGGTTACAAAAACAACGAAACAAATCATTACATAGTCTATAACAAAGTCCCCTACCGAGTCTGTCTGTCTGTTCGCGATAAGCTCAAAAACTACTGAACGGATTTTCATGCGGTTTTCACCAGTATAGAAAGTGATTCATGAGGAAGGTTCGAGTATATAATTTGTTTTTTTATAATCAGGGCGGGACAACGTCTGCCGGGCCCGCTACCTAGTATACTGATAAAAAGGAATAGGTTCTTGGTTACTTGCAGGATTTAAAAAAAAATTATGTGACTAAACTATAGTGTAAAATTTAGCGGCTTAGGCGAGTGGCGTTCCAGTATCAACCGATAACAAAGCTAGTATTCAAGAGGGTTGGTGGGGTGTCTGTACTCGACTGGATAATTACTATTATAACAAACTATAGCATATACTATAATACCGTGATAAACCCAAAACAGTGAGCGTTTTTCTAGGGCGTGCATAGCGGCCTGACGTCGACTTGAACATAAACTCTCGTTGGTCGAAATACTCTACAAAAAAACTTTTCTTTTTTGGAATAAATGTTCTCTAGTGATTTTAGAGCAGTATTGTTTTTTGATTCTCCCAACATTTTGAAGTTAAAATATATTTAAACAGATAAAACAGCTTAGATTCATACAATCTTTGAAATCAAATTTCTTAGATAATATTTCGAAAAATAATTTGACTCATGAAATAATCTTAAAGTTAAAATTGACGACAGGTTGTTTGATAATCACGTGAAATGAATTCCAGATATTACTCAAATTCGGGTTGTAAAAGTACAACAAAATAAATATTTCACTTTTGTTTTTGTTCACTTATGCTGTATCGACGTCTTGCAGAATAAGAGCGGCAAATATATCAGGCAGATGACCGAAAAAACCCACAAAGCTAAACTAAACGAAGAAACCAGACTATTCGTTGTGGAGGCGTTGATTAAAGCCAAAGGTGAAAGGGGAAGTTAGCAACATTCTATTCAACATATGTCGAGTAATTAGAACTTAAGAAAAACGTATATCAACAACTCTTTTACAAAATAAACAATGTTAGGTATTGTTTATTGTGTTCGTTCAAAAGGACATTCTTTTATAAATGTAATGTGCAAGAGCTTGTAAATGGCGCATTAATATTAAAATGAAAACCGAACATAACTAATGAATAAACACCATATCACATTTACTCTAGTCCTTCGCATTATATCTTGTTGATAAACATAGGGAACCAGAAGATGCCTATGAATTAATTATGAAACCAGGTAAAGTTAAAAGTAATCAACATGTACAAATACTTTATACCTGATACTGACAAATCTTTCTATGAGGATCTTATTACTGCTGATATTAATTTACTGCGTAATATTGTAGGAGTTCATTCTAGCATCTAAATTTAATGTTAAATTGTGTAGATCAGTAATTTTTCAATCATTTTAGAAATACCAGACTTGTATAATGAATTAACTTTAAAAAGTGATCTTTATTTCTTAATTAATAAACACTGATATCATGAAATAAAATTGGAAAAGAAAATCAAGGTTTAATTTTTGCTCAAGCGTGGAGTGTTTTCATTTCTCTTAATTGCATAGAAACAATATTTTCAAATAGGTGAAATTCCTCAAAATATAATTTTTGAACTAACAGACTCTTGGAACTAGGCTCTTCAATTTTGTTGTCTTTTGATTATTTCGGTTTTTGTATTTCAAATGGGAGTTAACCATTTTTGGTTTTATTCGATTAGCTTGTTTTTAGCGTGATTGATATTTCATGTTTAGATTAATTTCATTTTAAATTTATTTTATTAACGAAATTATTTCGGCTGTGAGATATCACGACGCAGATAAGCGACGTCGGTAATGGCAAGTTTCTTATCAGTTGGAGCCCGAGTTCGGGGCTTTGGCGCGGGCGGTCCGCAGTCGCCCGCCGGCCTTCCTCGCCGGGGATCCGTGGTCGACTTCTAAATCTGTTACAAGTTTACAGTCATTCCTTAAACAATATCTACACCCGAAGTATTCAAAGATATCATACAGTAATCAAGGCTTTGGAACAAAGAGATGCAGTGTTTCACCGAGTGAATTGTGTAGTGTTTGTGACGCAGTTTCAATGTTTCGTGTAAATCAAACAAGAGTGTTGTATAAAAATTTGTTTATAATTCTCTGGAAGCTTAACATCTGTTAAGAATAACATACTTTCTTAAAACTAATAAAAACTACTTAAGTAGTCAGATAGGACAGTCTTAAAGATGAGTAGACTACAACTAGATAACGATCGTGAGATCTGGATCACAGACGTATTGCGGTACAGGCTTAATGAGCGACCGCTACGGTGGGCTGTAATGGGATCGGCGCAACCGGGGGTGACGGTAGCAGTCGCAACACGGGCGCTGGAGCCGTCCTTTCCTTAGCGTGACGTTTGACGTGCTTAGCGAGGTGATCGGAGCGCATGAAACGTCGATTGCAGACACGACATCCGAATTTTTTCTCCCCCGTGTGAGTACGCTTGTGTCTAGACAACTCATCGGATCGGGAGAACCGACGCTCACAGCCGGGCCACGCACATTTGAACGGTCGCTCTCCTGTGTGAGTGCGGGCGTGTGCTTTAAGGTGAGATGATTTGAAATAATTTTTTCCACAGCCAGGGTACGAGCACTCGTAGAGACGTCGGCGGGCGGCTGGCGCTGGTGCAACCAACCACAAAGCAGTTGTTGGTAGTAAAGCGCCGGGAACGAGCACTGCGGGCGTCGGCCGTGGAGCCAATGGTACCCAACCGGGCGTGGCTGCTGGTGAGGGAACGTGGGAAACTCGTATCTCTTCTCGGGACTCATGTTTTGGCTGACACTCCGGGTGAGGCGATGGAACGCGAGGTTCTTCCATTTTTTGCAGGGTGGGCTGGATCTCGACCGGGATGGATCTCGGGGCTGGATTTGGTATTTGAAATTGACTAGCGATATATTTTGCTTGTGAATAACTGTGGCCGCGGTTCATTTTAAATTTAAGGGTTTTCAAAATGTTCATGTCGTTAGGTGGTGATAGTGGCGGTAGTGGTTCCGGGCTGCAGGTGCCGTCTTTGTGCGCGCGCATGATGACGGAAGGCCTACAGCACGGCTCTGGTGGCGGCGTCGTTAGCAGCAGTCGCTCCAGCTCGCACCGTGAACGCTTGCTGCATTCATCTTCACCTTCAGAATCAGATGGTTGAGGAGTCACCAGACCGGTCAACGGCGGCGACTCCCTGGCACGTTTTAGGGCAGCTTTTTTCAGGGGCAGTTCAACCTGTGAGACAAAGACAGATGCACATAAGTGAGCGGTCGACGAACAGCGGTGAGCACGCGCGCGCTGCGTGTCACACCGACAGCTATGTATTACAGTACTTTCGATTACACAAATTCGATGCAAATTAATTTTACATCTTTTTTGGACAAGGAAATTTAATTAGCAATTTTTTTATATTAGGAAAAATTAGAAACTCGAAACTACGAAAAAAACTCACTTTGTTTTCCATCAACGGCGGCGTTGACGGCGGTGAGAGGGGTCCGCAAACATCGAGCAAAGTAGACATTCTGATCAGATTGAGAACATTCAATGGAATAAAACTTTCTTTTTAATTCACAAAACTTGTGTTTTCGTGCGGCGCTTCCGCTATTAAGAGACGTGTATATCAGTTAGCGGGCGGCAGACGAATAAACCGCTTCGCGAGTTGTTGCTGCATGAAGCATGCGAGCCCGCGGGGAGAGCGGGACGGGCGTCCAATGGAAGCGGGCGGCTCGGCCGACGCGCCCAATGAGCGTTCGTTGATCACGCAGCTAGCGCGTGCTCGCGCGTGCTTTTCACGTGCAACCTGAGTGACGGCGTGCGAGGTCGAGTCGTGACGTCATCGGCGCGCCCCCGCATGACGTCGCGTGCTGCGAGGGGCGCGGGCGCGACAAGGTCGCCGCTTGCCGCTTGCACTGTCGACAATCAATGACATTCGTCTGCATCTAGCTTTACTATTTTGACAACTGCGGGTCGATGACCTCGATCTACTAATCCACTGCCGTAGTTGACAAACTTTTTCGTTTCTAGAACTGTGAAAACAATCATTATAATATTGTCAACTAACGGATAAATTTTGCAAATAATCCTGATATCAAATTGACAATGCTTCTGCAATCATATACCTAGGCATGTAATAGATAAGTTATCAAAATAAATATTATTATACTTTTCCATGTTTTTCATTGTTATTGATGTCGTAGAGATTTGTTCTATTAATTGAATTAGCTTTTATATAACTGTTTACGATTTGTTAGTGTACTGTAAATTTCTATTATATATTTCATGATATATTTTTTTATAAATCACATTTATAATTCATTTATATTTATATATTGTAATGATTTCTTTTAGCCATAAATACACACGAGAATAAAATTTTGTAGCGTTATATATATATATATATATTTATCTAAATATATTCACTATATTTTGTTAGGCTAATCAAATGTTAAAGTTATGATATATTTTTTATTTAAGAATAAACAACTGAGCTATCAAATTGTAAGCATAAAATAGAAATTATGAAGTAAATATTAATTCAATTCGTGTTAAAATCTTACACAATCCTTTGAAATAAAGTCCTGTAGTTCATGTTTATTGTTAATGTTGTTGTCGATGAACGTAGAAAGAGTCAAAAGTAGTTTTTATGACTTCTATAGTACAGTGACGTTGCATTTATTGGTTTATTAGAAACTAGCTTAATTTTATATTATTTTAAATAATATTATTATTATAAATAATAATATTAATATAATCAGAAAAATTGGTACTTTTACTCCAATTACATCTAAGTTTGTGTTACAACTTTTCCTCCCTTTTTCCTTAGGTTAGGACAATGTGCCGAGTTTTGGAACCACAGTTTTACGGTAAATACTATTTGAAGATGAATTAAAAATTTGTCTTTATCCTGGGCCAAACTGTGTAAGGATCTTCTATCTAATGTGTGCTACTATACAAAAAGTATTGGAATATATCGTGATTTAGCTTTTTTATATATCATAGGAGGCAAACAAACAGGCGGGTCACCTGATGGTAAGTGATCACCACCGTTCTTAGACACTAGTAACACCAGGGGAGTGGCAAGTGCGTTGACAGCTTGTGTTAGGAAGGGGGAAAGGAGTGGGAGGGGGGTAGATATGAAGTGGACCGCCGCGCCGGCACTCTCACTGACCGTCGACTGAACGAAACGCAACAGTGCAAGCACTGTTACTTTACGTCGGTGTTTCTATGAGGTGGTAGTACCCCGCGCGAACCGACCCATTCATGCTGGAACCAGTAATAGCTTCAGCGTGGCTCTACCACCAGCTAAACTTTAGCATAGTGTTTGTCACGGCTACAAAATTCGTTTAAATGTATAATAGTCTAACTGTAACTGGGATTTAGAGCGGTTTCTACGAATAGTATATTATGTTTAACGATCGCAACAGATACTTATGAATTATTTTGATCAAATGTTACAGAAACAGAGCGAAGAACAACAATGACAACCGGAAAACTTAGATACAAGTTTAATAAAACCAGAAACCTCGACCTCGGGCAATGTAAATGCATTATAATTATATTAATTTGTTAACAACATTGATTTATTTAAAAATATGTGTTACCCCACTAAACTATTTCGTAAGGTAATTTTTACCTATATGTATAAAACTTAACACTGACGAATTTCATTCAATTCCCTAATAATGTATTCCACAAAGGCAAAACTACTGAAGAAATAACTAAATCGCTTCTAAATGACAAATTCAGATCAGGTACCTATCAATAATAACCAAACGTTAACAAACCAAATACATTGATTTTTGTATATACGTAATATTAAAATCTTCCCACGAATATATCTAGATTCTATAGTGTTGATTATTGTATATACCTAGGTAATATGTATAAACAAAGCGATTTTATATGAGTATAACCATAGTATTACACAGAACTGAAGAAATAATTATTAGTCATACGTTTGCGCGAACATACTGTGCAGCCGCGTCGCGCTGTTGCGAACAACGTGAAAGTGGGTTCACGCGACGATCGCGTGATCGACCGTCTAAAGCATAGGCGATGGCGGCAACAATATAAACAAACAACAGATGTTCGATCAGCGCTGGAGTCTTCAGAGTTGTTCACGCACCGCGTCATTCCTCTTAGGTTCTAAACTCTCCAAGGAGCCGCAACTTGGTCGTGGCTGTTTTACCTGGTTTTTACCACACTGAAGTTGAAAATCTGTCGCCAAGCAATTGTAGGTGTGTTTTGACAACTACGGTTGGGAGCTTATCTTCCTATAAGTTTAACACGTTTCCATATTAGGCTACCTACGTCATTACTTAATATTGGTTGAGATTGTAATCAGAACTTATAAGTGATAGGTAAAACGAATTATTTTCCGAAAAATTAGAAGTTTAACACGTTGCCATCTTAGGCTACCTACGTCATTACTTAATATCAGTTGACGTTGTGATTAAAGAATCTATAAAAAAACAGAAAAACTAAAAATGTTCCGAAAACAGTAGCGGTACTGTCATAAAAGAAATGTATTGGTTTTCAGTTCTGTTCCATATGCCATGAAGAATAATACAAATAATAAAGTCATAGTGTCTTCTTGTGTATTCTAAATGCACGGTTAAATATTAAATAACTATATACTATGTATAATTTAAAACATGTTGTAATGAAATATACATTTTTCGTAGACTACATCTAATGTCGCTCCTCTCTGTTCATTCACTATTAACGAATGTAACTATTTATGTTTTGTAAAAATATATAACATGAAGAGATAAACCGGATCGAGTTTCTTACCGGTTTTTCTCGATGACCGGGTTGTTTTCCGAACTGGTGGTAGCTTTGACGTTCATAAGCGCCTTCTCAGTGCCTTAAAATGAATTAAGGATATTTTGATTTTTTGAATGTATGTAATCGCATCAGTCCAGAACAGCTTCGAGTATTTGACTAATTCTTTTTTCATTGTATTTGTAATATTCATGACGCCTTCTCAGGGCCTTAAAATGAATAAAGGATGTTTTGATTTTTTGAATGTATGTAATCGCATCAGTCCATAACGGCTCCAACTACTTGACTAATTGTTTTTTCGTTGTATTTTTAATACATGATATGAAAACTCAAATATTATCAACATTACTTAATGTAAATAGGAACTTGTTACATGGAACGGAAGTTCTGTTAATTAGCAACCAAAAAAAATAAAAGAAATGTTTAATTACGCTTCCACACAGCGACAACACATGTCAGAATTGTGAGTGCCCCAAATAGCTTGCTTGCATGTTCGTCATTTGCCTGGCCTTGGACAGAGACAGATAGAATATTCGACGTAGGATTAATAGATACTTGTATGTTGAATAGTTTACCCATAATAGGTAAGTCATAATCTGAAGTCGTTTTCGTAGCCAGGAATACCCAAATAGCTTGCTTGCATCTCATGCAATGATGTTCGTCATTTGCCTAGCCTTGGACAGAGACAGATAGAACATTCGACGTAGGATTAACAGATACTTTTTTTTTTTTTTGCCATAGGGGGCAAACTAACAAGGGAGGTTAAGTGATCACCACCGTCCATGGACACTAACA
>MU158780.1:258804-293781 GCA_015888305.1 Antheraea pernyi | reverse complement strand
GGAGGGAGAGGGAGAGGAGAGAGGAGAGGGGAGGGGAGGTGGGCCTCCGGCGCTCTCACTGACCGAACGAAACGCAACAATGCAAGCACTGTTACTTCACGTCGGTTTTCTATGAGCGGGTGGTACTACCCCGGACGAGCCGACCCATTCATGTTGAAACCAGTAATAGTTTCAACTTCTATGTTGAATAGTTTGCCCATAATAGGTAAGTAAGTCATAATCTAAGTCGCTTTCGTAGCCAGGAATGACTGTAAATCACAACCTAACTAGTCTAGTCCGGTGAAGCAGTTAAGACCTTGCTTGGTCAAAAGCGTAGTCAGTTCGAAAAAAAAAACAACCTAACTAGTGTATGAACTCAAGCGCATCATTTGATTCACTGTTTACTCGTAATAAGAAGGTAGACAAGGATGCAGGGGTACGTGGTATAAGGCACACACTCGACTTTCATGCAGCAGGACGTCATGGAACGGACGAATGTTTTGTTATCCAGAGTTAAATATCTTCATATAAAAAGATGAATGAATGGGATATAAAAATGTAGAGAAATCTTCAAAAATATTGACAAAAGGGATGTTCAATTGTTTAGAGAAGACTTAGTATAATTTTTTTCGTTAGTGAATCTGTGTAAAGGTAGGATTGGTAGCTGGTTTACAATAGAAATAGGAACATAACAGAAATAAAGAAAGAAAATATATTTATTGTAGCAAATGCACGAGCAGTACAATACTGATAAAAATAGAGTTATAAAGATATGTATAACATAAAATAAATAAAAGAAATTAAACCTTACAAGATATTAAAATTATGCTATGGTATTGCTACAATAGCGCACAATCCATCGTTTGCTAGCTGCCACCTTCGCATGCCACTTCAGTGCTGGTTTTTAATTATGACCGAATGGGTTTAAACACTATAGTAATAAGAATATAATAACATTATAAATCACACAAACACACACATATATATATAGTATATGTACTAATACTTGCACATATTAGTTTTATGAAAACATATATTCATACAAATATTATCGAAAATAGAAATTGAATTCAACTTTAGACTTTGACTATTACGTACATACGTTTAAAGTGGATTTTGCATTTTGATAAATATTACTTATCGATAAAGTTTATCTTTATTACGATTTAAGTCCCAATGTGAAATCAATAAATACATTTCGAACAGGCTATAAAGTAAAAAAGGTTCATATTTGGTTTACTTATTAACTATACTGTATATAATTATTTATTACCACTTCATATAAAAAGATGAATGAATGGGATATAAAAATGTAGAGAAATCTTCAAAAATATTGACAAAAGGGATGTTCAATTGTTTAGAGAAGACTTAGTATAATTTTTTTCGTTAATGATTCTGTGTAAAGGTAGGATTGGTAGCTGGTTTACAATAGAAATAGGAACATAACAGAAATAAAGAAAGAAAATATATTTATTGTAGCAAATGCACGGGCAGTACAATACTGATAAAAATAGAGTTACAAAGATATGTATAACATAAAATAAATAAAAGAAATTAAACCTTACAAGATATTAAAATTATGCTATGGTATTACTACAATAGCGCACAATCTATCGTGTGTTAGCTGCCACCTTCGCATGTGACTTCAGTGCTGATTTATAATTATGACCGAATGGGTTTAAGCACTATAGTAATAAGAATATAATAACATTATAAATCACACAAACACATATATATATATATACACACTAATACTTGCACATATTAGTTTTATGAAAACATATATTCATACAAATATTATCGAAAATAGAAATTGAATTCAACTTTATACTTTGACTATTACGTACGTACGTTTAAAGTGGATTTTGCATTTTGATAAATATTACTTATCGATAAAGTTTATCTTTATTACGATTTAAGTCCCAATGTGAAATCAATAAATACATTTCGAACAGGCTATAAAGTAAAAAAGGTTCATATTTGGTTTACTTATTAACTATACTGTATATAATTATTTATTACCAACGGAACCGGCAGACGTTGTCCCGCCCTGATTAAAAATATATCCTTGACAAATTATATACCAAAACGTTCTTCATGAATCACTTTATCCACTGGTGAAAACTGCATGAAAATCCGTTCAGTAGTTTTTGAGTTTATCGCGAACAGACAGACAGACAGACGAGGCAGGGGACTTTATTTTATACTATGTAATAATGATTCAAATTTCTAAACTCTTTAGACTTATACCATGCGACACATATGAGTCGTATACTGACTCGGTATTCGTTTTGCATATGTAGGTTTGTTTGGGGAAACACGTTTCGCCGGTGCATCCAAATCCGGTGAATTTTTGAATGACGCGGTTGCAATTTAACTACGCCGTTTTAAAGAATTTTTATAATTTCGAATTGATAAAAGAACTACTTTTATATACAAAAATACCGGCATGTAAATTTCCCCATACGCTAGCCCACGACATTCTGGCGAATTCAAACCATGAAAGTTCTCTAATTCTACATTTGCTCAACTATAATTTGGAACCAGAAGAACATTGCTCTATGCTTTCGGCCAGCTTATTACATATTTCCCAAAAGCGAATGGTTGGTATGAGTTGTGGCTACTAATATATTATATAAAAAAAATTATAACTTGTATTTCAGATATCATTTTATTTGCTATAATTTTATAAATGATAAAAGTGCTATAATTATAATTAAATATATCTTAATAAAATCTACAAGGAAATGACCCTTAAATTGAAAAAATCGTAACGCAATGGTAATAAGCTATTGGACCAATAGGACGCCAGTTCGATCGCAGCACATAACTGGCTTTTATGACATGCATAGTTATCAGTACTGTGTCTTATTGTTAACTATAAATATATATATGTAGGTGTGTCATTTGCTTACTTATTATAATACAAGCTATGTTCACTTTAGAAGTAAATGACTGTGTGAATTTATGACCTCCAATTTATTTATTTCATTAAACTTCCTATTAATATATAAATTATGGACATAATGTAACCAGATGGAATCTGCCGGTAAATATTATAAGTTGCAGCACAAGGACAACTGTGTTTTACATGCACACGATGCATGTACGTTAATGCGTAGTTACTGGAACCTTGCTACCGTATACAAAAAATGTATATATGTACAATATAATAGACGAAAAGAAATAATGTGTGCTGCAATACGTGCCATCTCCGTGTGTGAGATCGCGTGTGTCTTGTTTTGGAATGGATTCAAATTTTGATCACACCTTATCTGACTTTAATCCTAAGAAAGATACACATTAAGTATTTAATTTCTTTCGTTTAATAATACCAACATGTTATAGGTTAATCTGGAAAATAAAATGATAACAGTCATACAATAGTACAGAAGTATAATGAATAGCGGCTAATTTTAGTAGTATGACGTCAAATGATATTTATCTTTATTAAATGGAGCAAATATAATAAGGAATAGTTCGTAATTAAAGAAAATCGAATTTGGTCAACGTTTTTATTTTCAAATAGATTTTCTCGTTAATTTAGTTGTTTAAAAACCATAACAATTATTTTCAAACTTGTGACGTGCTGGTAGATTAAACGTTGACTTAGGTTACCAATTGACAAATCTTGTAAGCATTGTGTACATCATTTGTATATTTAATTCTAAGTGTATTGCACAGAGGGCGCTGTATAAAAACTGGTTACAAAATATCATTAAAATGTATGTCAGACTTTATGGCATAAATATATTATGTTGAATTTATTGATAAGAAGAATACATTCGTGATAACATGAAATTATATTCCTCATACTAGCTTTTACGCTATCTATTGAAAACTATAAATACTTGGTGTTCTACATTCTTTATGCGTCAACATTTAATTCTAAGCACGTATAGTAGATGGCGCTGTTTACAATTTTGTACCTGTAGGGTTTTTATTCACATATAAAGTAGAGTAAAAAATATTAAGCGTACTATACTACTATTTAGAGTAAATATATTTTTGCATACGAATTTCAATAATATTCCTAGAAAAATCCTGACAAATACGAGTAATCATTTTTTTTAATTGAAGAAGGCGTTACTTTTCTGAAATCTATAATTTCTACCTACAAACGCTTTTTGTTGCAGTAAGGTGTAGTAGTAATGGTCAGTCAATTCCATGCGAAAGTGCAAAGTAACGTCCACCATAATATTACGAGTAATAATATTAGACATTACAAAATTTGTTTATATTTTAAGTAATGACGCAGGCCAACAAAAAAAAATGCGTGTAATGATTTGAAACCAATTCAGTTAAATGCTATGTATTTTTGGGCGTTGAAACCTTATTTGATGAAAGTTATTTTATTATTTACTAGCCTCTGCCCGCGACTTCGTTCGCGTGGAGTAAAGATATTCTTTATTTCTTCTAACACGCAGCGGAAGCTCTCAAAAAGACAAAATACCCCGATTTTGAAACATACTTCATTGGTACTCCGCTCCTATTGGTATTAGCGTGATGATATATAGCCTATAACCATTCTCGATAAATGAGCTATATAACATTGAAAGAATTTTTCAAATCGGACAGTGCCACCGTGCGCTGCGCGTTGCGGAGCGCACGCACGTTGGCGGCACCGAGGGCATCAGCTCGACCAACGACCGTACAACGTCACAAACTCACAAACTTTACCTCTTTATAGTATTAGTATAGATTATACTATAAATTGTATTATACTAAAGCTATGAATATATTATGTAGGTATTCTTTTCACCTACAGAATACAATATTTATATTCAATATTATGATATGAGAAATTGTTGGGTGATATGAATATTTTATTATTATTTTCGGAATCAACACACCAAATACGAAAATTATTAGTAATTAATTAATTAAATAAATAATAAAAAAATATCCTTACTAATATTATAAATGCGAGTATTAGTTAGTTTGTTTATTACACTTTCACATATTTACTATGTAGCCAATCATCTTGGAATTCTGTATGCATGTTGTCAGGATACATAAAAAGGACATGGGTTCACGAAGAGATAGATTATTCATCACGAATACGGAAAGTTTACACGAATGCAAGTGAAGTCACGGGCCAAATCTAGTATTCAATAAATATTATAATAGCATATTTTTTATGATTAGTGAAACCAAAAATATATAATATTAATAAAAAATAAATAATAATGTGTTAAGTATTGAAGTGTTCATGTCACATCATATATAGTTAGAGGCCAACATTTTAGTCACTGTGCCTGTAGCGATGCAGTAACTATGACTATAAGTACTTAATATTATAAATAGATTAACAAATCTACAATTAACCATTACCTTTATTAAAACTGAAGTCTGAGCTGCTCTTACTATGGAAAACTATAGAAGAACGAATAATTCTGCGACGGTTGTACAGCGTCAATGCACAAAATAAATAATAGTTTAAAAAAACTAAAAAAACACGCTTTCATAAAAAATCCAACTAAAAAACAGAAAATAAAATTTAATAAATTTGGATTAAGAATAGTGTAAATTAGAAATAAATGTATATTTTTGTAAAAAGTGGCAAAAAAATTATAAAAATACTGATATCTGGAGGTGCTTGACTGTTAATATACATTTATTTCTAATTTGCACTATTCTTAATCCAAATTTATTAAATTTTATTTTCTGTTTTCGGAATCAACACACCAAATACGAAAATTATTAGTAATTAATTAATTAAATAAATAATAAAAAAATATCCTTACCTATATTATAAATGCGAGTATTAGTTAGTTTGTTTATTACCCTTTAACATCTTTACTATGTAACCAATCATCTTGGAATTCTGTATGCATGTTGGCAAGATACATAAAAAGGACATGGGTTCATGAAGAGATAGATTATTCATCCCGAATACGGAAAGTTTACACGAATGCAAGTTAAGTCGCGGGCCAAATCTAGTATTCAATAAATATTATAATAGCATATTTTTATGATTAATGAAACCACAAATATATAGTATTAGTAACAAATAAATAATTATGTGTCAAGTATTGAAGTGTTCATGTTACAGCATATATAGTTAGAGGCCAACATTTTAGTCACTGTGCCTGTAGCGATGCAGTAACTATGACTATAAGTACTTAATATTATAAATAGATTAACAAATCTACAATTAACCATTACCTTTATTAAAACTGAAGTCTGAGCTGCTCTTACTATGGAAAACTATAGAAGAACGAATAATTCTGCGATGGTTGTACAGCGTCAATGCACAAAATAAATAATAGTTTAAAAAAACTAAAAAAACACGCTTTCATAAAAAATCCAACTAAAAAACAGAAAATAAAATTTAATAAATTTGGATTAAGAATAGTGCAAATTAGAAATAAATGTATATTAACAGTCAAGCACCTCCAGATATCAGTATTTTTATAATTTTTTTGCCACTTTTTACAAAAATATACATTTATTTCTAATTTACACTATTCTTAATACAAATTTATTAAATTTTATTTTCTGTTTTTTAGTTGGATTTTTTATGAAAGCGTGTTTTTTTAAACTATTATTTATTTTTCATTTTTTAGTTAAATTTTTTAATCTTTTTTTTCGGATTATTGCATTGTCATTGCTTTGACAGGTGTGCAAAGTTTGAATTAAACCTGATCCTTCAAAGTAGGACAAAATCGAGCTCAAAGGGGTCGGTTACAAACATACATACATACAGGTGAAGCTAATAAAAAAGCGTGTTAAAAACGAAGTTGGTATTATGAAGAATTACTTGCATGGAGAGGCGCTGCATTTTAGTAGGTATATCTGTTCAAATTACATCAATTTCTTTTGTCTAAATAACAACGTGTATAAAATATTATTATTGGTAGGAAGGAGTATTTGTAGTGCTTTTCATAACATGTAATTTAAGAAAGATTGGCCTTTCTATCGCGAAGAAAACTAGAGTAAGACTTATTTTACTTCTAAACTATTCTCTTTTTTCCTTTTCAAAACTACGGTGATTTCTATTTCATTCACTAGCTTCATGCTTAGTAAACCTATTAGTATTATGAACATAACAGTTTGTGAAAATGTATGTTTCTTTTTCCCGCAAAAAGCTACTGAACGGATTTTGATTAAGTTTTGCAATAATAACTTATACATTAACACAATGTTCAATACAAAAAATTGTTTAATTAGGTCAAATTATAACGATAAGCTTTCAGTAATTAAAAAAAAATCCTGATATTATACACCTTGCACTGCATAAATCAATACAGTTACAAGGAGATGATGTATGCTGTTATTATTTATTAAAATAAATACACACACAAAGTAGCGAGACGCTACTAGTAATTATACTATTCTTAATCCAAATTTATTAAATTTTATTTTCTGTTTTTTAGTTGGATTTTTTATGAAAGCGTGTTATTTTAGTTTTTTTTTAAACTATTATTTATTTTTCATTTTTTAGTTATTTTTTTTAACTTTTTTTTTCGCATTATTGCATTGTCATCGACCTTTGACAGGTGTTCAAAGTTTGAATTAAATCTGATCGTTCAAAGTAGGACAAAATGCTTCATGCTTAATAAACCTATTAGTATTATGAACATAAAGGTTTGTGAAAATGTATGTTACTTTTTCCCGCAAAAAGTTACTGAACGAATTTTGATTAAGTTTTGCAATAATAACTTATACATCAAATTAAAACATACAATAAAAAAATTGTTTAATTTGGTCAAATTATAGCGATAAGCTTTCACTAATTAAAAAAAAATCCTGATATTATACAGCTTGCGCTGCATAAACCAATACAGTTACGAGGAGATGATGTATGCTGTTATTATTTATTAAAATAAATACACACACAAAGTAGAAGATAAAAAAGCTTGACAAATGGGTGCCCCACGAGCTCAATGATCGCCAGCGCGAAGTACGCGTCGAGACGTACCTTGCACTGTTCAACAGACACACAAATTAAGGAATTTTGGACCGCATTGTTGTTACCTGCGATGAAAAATGGATTCTGTTTGATAACCGCAAGCGCTCAGCGAGTTGGTTGGATCCTGGTTCAGCACCTAAACAATGCCCTAAGCGAAAACTTACCCCTAGAAAAATGATGGTCACTGTTTGGTGGTCTAGCGCCGGTGTGATTCATCGCAGCTTCTTACCAAACGGGGTGAGTATTACTGCAGATGTGTACTGTGAAGAACTGAACACAATGATGGAGAAGCTGGCACTTCTCCAACCAGCATTAGTTAATTGCTGGTCTCCGCAGCTCCTGCACGGCAATGCCCGACCTCATACTGCACAGCAGATGGTCTCCAAGTTGCAAGAACTGGGGTTGAAAGTTCCCCGTCATCCGCCCTACTCACTAGACCTTGCGTCTAAAGACTACTACTTTTTCCAGAATTTGGATAACTCCTTGGCGGGAAAAAAATTCAATACCCGAGAGGCAGTACAAAATGCCTTTGAAGAATTTGTTGCCTCCCGTCCAGCTGATTTCTTTAGTAAAAAACTAATTAAAATATGAATTAAAATTATTAGTGGCAATATTCTCAATGTTACTTTACATACTTTTTTTTAGCTATATCTATAGATCATTCATAGGATAAATACAGGGTGAATGAAATGGCGAAATGCGTCTGGAATAGCTTCTGACCCACGAATGCATTTGAAATTCAAGGGGTAGGTTTATAAAACTATGATAAAATCGGTCATGTTCTATGCATCTGGGTGCTGGGCTACGAAAGAGACGGATGAGAGAAAATTACAAATGGCAGATATACGAATGTTAAGATGGATGTGTGGTGTGACTAGAATGGATAAGACTAAGAATGAATATATCAGAGGAAGTTTGAAAATAGCATCAGTGACAGAGAAGTTGAAGAATAATAGGTTAGCATAGTATTGGGATGTGATGAGGGGAGATGAAAACTATGTAACTAGAAAAGTGTTGATTATGATGTTGGACTTATATACGAGTAGAGAAAGACTGAAAAAGCTATAGATGGAATGTGTGAAAAATGATATGTGTGTAAAAGGTGTGAATACTGAGATGACATTTGACAGCTGAGAGAGTGGAAAAAGAAAACATGTTGTGCCGACCCTACTTAAAATATATAGAATTAAACACTAATTTACAATATACATGTACCAGGGAGACTCAAAAAAACGATTTTTTTTTCGAAGCTCTTATGAAAATATGTTAGTTTATCATGTTTTAAGAGGCATTCCAAAAGCACAGCTCCAAAATAAATTAGGCCGCTCAACATTTTTAAAAGTTTCCAAAATACAAAATTTAAAAAAAATGTTTGCTACAGACGATAAATAGCTCTTAAAACATGATAAACTATTCATAGATACATTTTTATCAGAGAATCGAAAAAAAAACATGTTTTTTGGTCCACTCTAATGTATACAGTTAGGCGGCCTTATAGCAATCTCTTACAGGCAAACCCGGCAATACCCGGTCGCAATATAAAAATACACACAAAATTATAAAGACTACAGAGAAAATATAGTAAGAATAATAATACTAAAATATAAATCTAATAAATCAAATAAATTATAAACACACACTACATACTCTGCTTTCTAAAAATGCGTGTGAAAGGTATAACAAAGTATCCTACTTTCATTACCCTGGAAACAATGTTTTATACTGAATTGGGATACAGCAGTGAAATATAATATTTCGGATTGTAAAGAGAAATATTGATTACTAGCTGACCCGTGCAACTTCGTCTGCACTCAATCGGTTATCACCGGTTTCAATTGTATTTTTAAACGCGAAAAAATTTAATACAACTAAAACCCCATTGCAGCCAAACCCACCGTTTCCATATTTTTGCCTGTAAAGGTGCGACATGCACTAATAAACGCAACGTTTACTGGCAGCCAGGTAGCCTGCACGTTGTTCGGAAGAACATAAAGATATATGAAAAATTGGCTTATTAAAATTCGCCATCGAAACCGTTGCTAGCTATTAGACGAATAGTTACAGACAAGTGACATTTGATGCGTCGAAACGATGCTCATATCTTTTTCATATTTATATTTTTCTTTAATACAATGGAGTGTGAAAAAGTTTTATTACAAGTTAAAGATAGTAGTGGTACAGATGATTATTAAATTTTATTTTTACGTAATGTCCATGTTCAGAGTCTATGTGCAGTAGGCTAGTTGTCGTGAAAGAGAAAGATAAAGAGAGAGTGTGTATATAATATATAGGTACATACATAAAATTTTCATTTCAATAGCAAACCAATTCAAGGATACCTATTGATATATTAACTTTTGCTATTGAAATGAAAATTTTATGTATGTACCTATATATTATATACACACTCTCTCTTTATCTTTCTCTTTCACGACAACTAGCCTACTGCACATAGACTCTGAACATGGACATTACGTAAAAATAAAATTTAATAATCATCTGTACCACTACTATCTTTAACTTGTAATAAAACTTTTTCACACTCCATTGTATTAAAGAAAAATATAAATATGAAAAAGATATGAGCATCGTTTCGACGCATCAAATGTCACTTGTCTGTAACTATTCGTCTAATAGCTAGCAACGGCAGACTACTACTTTTTCCAGAATTTGGATAACTCCTTGGCGGGAAAAAAATTCAATACCCGAGAGGCAGTACAAAATGCCTTTGAAGAATTTGTTGCCTCCCGTCCAGCTGATGTCTTTAAGGCACCAATTGGCAAAGATGCATTGATTGCATGGGTGATTACTTCGATTAATACAAATAAAAAATACATGAAAAAAATACGTTTAATATTTTTCATACAAAACGGCAATTTCATAGATAAAGACCTAATATTTATAACGTTTGAACATAACAGAATAATAGGAGTATATATTTACACCTGTGAGGATTATTTGAACTGTTTAGGCTAAGAACTCACGGAGCGATTTTGTGAGGTGCCCGCCGCGGTGGTGGTACTGCGGTTTTATTTCTATACTCACAAGACCGTGGTTTCGCAGCTCTCGCGATTGAGATCATCGCTCGCAAACTAGGCGGGCTAAGATCGCAAGACGGGTGGTTAATTAATTAAAGAAGGGCGACCCGCCAACCGAACGTAGAGCGCGCGGGCGCAACCAGCCGAGGTTGCGGGCGACCGCGAGTCGCGCGATTCTACGTGTACGTCCAGAGTGGACGCTATAATCGAGCGCCGAGCGTAGCGTATGCATTAATATGTGAGTGTCCTGAGTGGCGCGCGAGCTTCGCTCTTGGACGCTGGACGCACCGCCGAACGCAGATGCACTCAGGCCGTCCCCTACTAGTTGCCCGCCGATGCAGCGGGAGCCGCGAACAACCGCGCATACCGCGGCCGTAAAACGCGTCGTGAGATGTGCTTTAATTTTTTACATATGTATCTGCATTCTACAGAAGCTGCGCCCGCCGATGCAGCGGGAGCCGCGAACAACCGCGCATACCGCGGCCGTAAAACGCGTCGTGAGATGTGCTTTAATTTTTTACATATGTATCTGCATTCTACAGAAGCTGCGGGCCCGCAACCGCTGTTGACGCGGGTAAAAACCGCTTCGTGAGTCCTTAGCCTTGTTCATTTAAACAACAAAAGGGTTGTTTCCTTGACCTTAGAAACGTCGTTTGAAATGAACTCCAACGCCTGAGGAAGTTCCGTCTTACAAATAATTACTTCCCTTTTTTTTCTGCAGACACTTCGTCCGCACCTTCTATTCTAATTTCGTTTGTTTATTACTGGACAACAGTTATAAGTGTTGTGCAACTAAAATCCAGTGAGCAAAACATATAATATTACTATTATTACACTTAACCACTGTTATTATTATTATTTTGATTAGCATCATAGGAATTATATAATAGGCTTAAAACTATGTCAGTATGTCGGATTAATTTACAAATAATTAATTTATTCTAATTAAGATAGACTAGTTACAATATTCTTTCTAATAGTCTTTTTTTCATTATCATTATTTTATGGGCTATATATAATACTTGCAAAAGATTAATATACTAATATATCGTGACTTCAATATACTTTTTACATTAAAAGAAACAATTTCACAGTTTTTTGTATTTCACTTAATATTATCTACTAGCTGATCCCTGCAAATTCGTCTGCACCAAATCGGTTGTTACCGGTTTCAATTATATTTTTAAACGCGAAAAATTTTAATAAACCCACCTACCGTTTCCAATTGTGAATCCAAAACTATCAAGGGACTCACTCAAACATATACCCAGATGGTATGTGAGAAATCTTTTAGAATAAGCCTAGAACCCGTTCTTAGCATCATCTACCGGGTTCAATTAAGATAAAAATTAACCTACATATATTGGCGGTATTGGGGGTGTAAGGGGTGTCAAATAACATCATAAGACTTGAGACACCCAAGCCAACCTCACCTGCACGTGGTGCACCCTGCTGAATAACGAACGAGGCAATGGCGAAAGCGGGATGGTAGGGTTTTACAGCCTGTCTGGGTCGCAACCACCATATGGCGAAAAAGCCCGTCATAGTAATTCGCTTGCGCGGGTCGCGTTTCGGGATCAGCCTGTGCATATCCAGCTATTCGCAGGCCGGCATGGCAGCGGCGACCACCGATGGATAGTGTGTCACTCGGTGGTCGCCATTGTTTTTGGACTGTACTGTGCTTACCATCAGGCAAAGTGCAGTCACTTTGCCGTGTTACTATAAAAAAAAAAAATGAAAAAAAAGCTTGAGGGGTCTATGGACCTCCGGTAGGGATGAAGTTTCTTTCTCTTTTTTGTAGACGTTTACTATGGAATCAGTATAATTTACATTATAAAATATCAAGTTGATAGAGTTAAATTGTAAATTAAACGATAAAATATATTTATAAAATAAATAATGATACATTAAACACTGAATGATCTGGGACAATCAAGTTAATATATCAATAGGTATCCTTGAATTGGTTTGCTATTGAAATGAAAATTTTATGTATGTACCTATATATTATATACACACTCTCTCTTTATCTTTCTCTTTCACGACAACTAGCCTACTGCACATAGACTCTGAACATGGACATTACGTAAAAATAAAATTTAATAATCATCTGTACCACTACTATCTTTAACTTGTAATAAAACTTTTTCACACTCCATTGTATTAAAGAAAAATATAAATATGAAAAAGATATGAGCATCGTTTCGACGCATCAAATGTCACTTGTCTGTAACTATTCGTCTAATAGCTAGCAACGGTTTCGATGGCGAATTTTAATAAGCCAATTTTTCATATATCTTTATGTTCTTCCGAACAACGTGCAGGCTACCTGGCTGCCAGTAAACGTTGCGTTTATTAGTGCATGTCGCACCTTTACAGGCAAAAATATGGAAACGGTGGGTTTGGCTGCAATGGGGTTTTAGTTGTATTAAATTTTTTCGCGTTTAAAAATACAATTGAAACCGGTGATAACCGATTGAGTGCAGACGAAGTTGCACGGGTCAGCTAGTAATCAATATTTCTCTTTACAATCCGAAATATTATATTTCACTGCTGTATCCCAATTCAGTATAAAACATTGTTTCCAGGGTAATGAAAGTAGGATACTTTGTTATACCTTTCACACGCATTTTTAGAAAGCAGAGTATGTAGTGTGTGTTTATAATTTATTTGATTTATTAGATTTATATTTTAGTATTATTATTCTTACTATATTTTCTCTGTAGTCTTTATAATTTTGTGTGTATTTTTATATTGCGACCGGGTATTGCCGGGTTTGCCTGTAAGAGATTGCTATAAGGCCGCCTAACTGTATACATTAGAGTGGACCAAAAAACATGTTTTTTTTTCGATTCTCTGATAAAAATGTATCTATGAATAGTTTATCATGTTTTAAGAGCTATTTATCGTCTGTAGCAAACATTTTTTTTAAATTTTGTATTTTGGAAACTTTTAAAAATGTTGAGCGGCCTAATTTATTTTGGAGCTGTGCTTTTGGAATGCGCGGGAGCCGCGAACAACCGCGCATACCGCGGCCGTAAAACGCGTCGTGAGATGTGCTTTAATTTTTTACATATGTATCTGCATTCTACAGAAGCTGCGGGCCCGCAACCGCTGTTGACGCGGGTAAAAACCGCTTCGTGAGTCCTTAGCCTTGTTCATTTAAACAACAAAAGGGTTGTTTCCTTGACCTTAGAAACGTCGTTTGAAATGAACTCCAACGCCTGAGGAAGTTCCGTCTTACAAATAATTACTTCCCTTTTTTTTCTGCAGACACTTCGTCCGCACCTTCTATTCTAATTTCGTTTGTTTATTACTGGACAACAGTTATAAGTGTTGTGCAACTAAAATCCAGTGAGCAAAACATATAATATTACTATTATTACACTTAACCACTGTTATTATTATTATTTTGATTAGCATCATAGGAATTATATAATAGGCTTAAAACTATGTCAGTATGTCGGATTAATTTACAAATAATTAATTTATTCTAATTAAGATAGACTAGTTACAATATTCTTTCTAATAGTCTTTTTTTCATTATCATTATTTTATGGGCTATATATAATACTTGCAAAAGATTAATATACTAATATATCGTGACTTCAATATACTTTTTACATTAAAAGAAACAATTTCACAGTTTTTTGTATTTCACTTAATATTATCTACTAGCTGATCCCTGCAAATTCGTCTGCACCAAATCGGTTGTTACCGGTTTCAATTATATTTTTAAACGCGAAAAATTTTAATAAACCCACCTACCGTTTCCAATTGTGAATCCAAAACTATCAAGGGACTCACTCAAACATATACCCAGATGGTATGTGAGAAATCTTTTAGAATAAGCCTAGAACCCGTTCTTAGCATCATCTACCGGGTTCAATTAAGATAAAAATTAACCTACATATATTGGCGGTATTGGGGGTGTAAGGGGTGTCAAATAACATCATAAGACTTGAGACACCCAAGCCAACCTCACCTGCACGTGGTGCACCCTGCTGAATAACGAACGAGGCAATGGCGAAAGCGGGGTGGTAGGGTTTTACAGCCTGACTGGGTCGCAACCACCATGTATATGGCGAAAAAGCCCGTCATAGTGATTCGTTTCCGCGGGTCGCGTTTCGGGGCAGCCTGTGCATATCCAGCTATTCGCAGGCCGGCATGGCAGCGGCGACCACCGATGGATAGTGTGTCACTCGGTGGTCGCCATTGTTTTTGGACTGTACTGTGCTTACCATCAGGCAAAGTGCAGTCACTTTGCCGTGTTACTATAAAAAAAAAAAATGAAAAAAAAGCTTGAGGGGTCTATGGACCTCCGGTAGGGATGAAGTTTCTTTCTCTTTTTTGTAGACGTTTACTATGGAATCAGTATAATTTACATTATAAAATATCAAGTTGATAGAGTTAAATTGTAAATTAAACGATAAAATATATTTATAAAATAAATAATGATACATTAAACACTGAATGATCTGGGACAATCAAGTTAATATATCAATAGGTATCCTTGAATTGGTTTGCTATTGAAATGAAAATTTTATGTATGTACCTATATATTATATACACACTCTCTCTTTATCTTTCTCTTTCACGACAACTAGCCTACTGCACATAGACTCTGAACATGGACATTACGTAAAAATAAAATTTAATAATCATCTGTACCACTACTATCTTTAACTTGTAATAAAACTTTTTCACACTCCATTGTATTAAAGAAAAATATAAATATGAAAAAGATATGAGCATCGTTTCGACGCATCAAATGTCACTTGTCTGTAACTATTCGTCTAATAGCTAGCAACGGTTTCGATGGCGAATTTTAATAAGCCAATTTTTCATATATCTTTATGTTCTTCCGAACAACGTGCAGGCTACCTGGCTGCCAGTAAACGTTGCGTTTATTAGTGCATGTCGCACCTTTACAGGCAAAAATATGGAAACGGTGGGTTTGGCTGCAATGGGGTTTTAGTTGTATTAAATTTTTTCGCGTTTAAAAATACAATTGAAACCGGTGATAACCGATTGAGTGCAGACGAAGTTGCACGGGTCAGCTAGTAATCAATATTTCTCTTTACAATCCGAAATATTATATTTCACTGCTGTATCCCAATTCAGTATAAAACATTGTTTCCAGGGTAATGAAAGTAGGATACTTTGTTATACCTTTCACACGCATTTTTAGAAAGCAGAGTATGTAGTGTGTGTTTATAATTTATTTGATTTATTAGATTTATATTTTAGTATTATTATTCTTACTATATTTTCTCTGTAGTCTTTATAATTTTGTGTGTATTTTTATATTGCGACCGGGTATTGCCGGGTTTGCCTGTAAGAGATTGCTATAAGGCCGCCTAACTGTATACATTAGAGTGGACCAAAAAACATGTTTTTTTTTCGATTCTCTGATAAAAATGTATCTATGAATAGTTTATCATGTTTTAAGAGCTATTTATCGTCTGTAGCAAACATTTTTTTTAAATTTTGTATTTTGGAAACTTTTAAAAATGTTGAGCGGCCTAATTTATTTTGGAGCTGTGCTTTTGGAATGCCTCTTAAAACATGATAAACTAACATATTTTCATAAGAGCTTCGAAAAAAAAATCGTTTTTTTGAGTCTCCCTGGTACATGTATATTGTAAATTAGTGTTTAATTCTATATATTTTAAGTAGGGTCGGCACAACATGTTTTCTTTTTCCACTCTCTCAGCTGTCAAATGTCATCTCAGTATTCACACCTTTTACACACATATCATTTTTCACACATTCCATCTATAGCTTTTTCAGTCTTTCTCTACTCGTATATAAGTCCAACATCATAATCAACACTTTTCTAGTTACATAGTTTTCATCTCCCCTCATCACATCCCAATACTATGCTAACCTATTATTCTTCAACTTCTCTGTCACTGATGCTATTTTCAAACTTCCTCTGATATATTCATTCTTAGTCTTATCCATTCTAGTCACACCACACATCCATCTTAACATTCGTATATCTGCCATTTGTAATTTTCTCTCATCCGTCTCTTTCGTAGCCCAGCACCCAGATGCATAGAACATGACCGATTTTATCATAGTTTTATAAACCTACCCCTTGAATTTCAAATGCATTCGTGGGTCAGAAGCTATTCCAGACGCATTTCGCCATTTCATTCACCCTGTATTTATCCTATGAATGATCTATAGATATAGCTAAAAAAAAGTATGTAAAGTAACATTGAGAATATTGCCACTAATAATTTTAATTCATATTTTAATTAGTTTTTTACGCACCGTGACTTGCATTGGGTTCCAGCTGAAAATCAGCGCTTAGTGTTTCTCATAACGCTAGCATATGCTGAGCTAGACACCATTTCATAATGCACAGATATGCATATTTTTTGTCCATTCTTGTATACTTGTATTTTATGTTGTGCTTTATGAATAAAATATTTCTTTCTTTCTAATATGTACATATTTTCTTAAAAGTAATATGTATTTGAAAAAGTTTGGGGTGTAAGGGGTGTCGAATAACACCATAAGACTTGAGACACCCAAGCCAACCTCACCTGCACGTGGTGCACCCTGCTGAATAACGAACGAGGCAATGGCGAAAGCGAAAGGTAGGGTTTTATGTATGTGGCGAAAAAGCCCGTCATAGTGATTCGCTTCCGCGGGTCGTGTTTCGGGATCAGCCTGTTTTTCGCAGGCCGGCATGACAGTGGCGACCGGCGATGGATAGATTCTCTCTTGATGGTCACCATTGTTTTTGGATTGTACTGTGCTTACCATCAGGCAAAGTGCAGTCATTTTGCCGAACTACAATAAAAAAAATTTACATTTGTAACAAGAATTCTTACTTATTCCACCTTTATACCTCAAAATTAGTTACATTAAAGTAGCTGCAACTCTATATTACATGCTAAAATTTTGAAAGTCAGGAACTATTATAAGTCAAAATGTCATTAACACGAATTTTCTCGCGAGTTGAAGTTTAAGTTACCGATTTTCTGCGTATGAAGATGTAAAGTTTGTAAATTTTTAGTCGGAGGTAATCGCTGGGTAATAAATAATGAATATTATGCGTTGCTTGGTATATAAGCGTGATGGAAATATGACTACAAATTATATTAAGTATAAAATGACGATGCAAACCGCAAGATAAAAAGTTTAATAAGAACGACTATATATTTCACTATTGGGTTAAAGGAGTTTCCCGAGGTATGATTAAACCAAAAGGCAATATATTTAGGTACTTTCCATAAACCAGAAATCGTTATATCTATGTATATGTACAAAAATACGCTATAATTTAATATGAGGCTTGAGACATCCAAGCCAACCTCACCTGCACGTGGTGCACCCTGCTGAATAACGGACGAAACAATGGCGAAAGCGGGGTGGTAGGGTTTTACAGCCCGACTGGATCGCAACCACCATGTGGCGAAAAAGCCCGTCATAGTGATTTGTTTCTGCGGGTCGCGTTTCGGGATCAGCCTGTGCATATCCAGCTATTCGCAGGCCGGCATGACAGTGGTGACCGACGATGGATAGTGTGTCACTCGGTGGTCGCCATTGTTTTTGGACTGTCCTTTGCTTACCAACAGACATATTGCAGTCACTTTGCCGAGCTACAATTTAAAATATATATATATATACGTTTCCTAGTAATATGTTTAAGAATGCCACAAGTAAATTTATATGAGATATGACTTACTGTTAAATTATTATAAAAAATGACTCATCCCTTGAATTTTATAAGTTAGCTCTAGTATCGAATTTATTTTTCAGTGCTAATATAACTCGTTGAAATCTTTTCTACGATAAGTCACCTAGAAGGCTTAAACAGAAAGCTACGAGTAACATGTTCCTTAAATAACTTATTTTACTTTCTAATTTAGGAAATATATTTGAAATATAGGTAATGTTTCTATTTCTTGTCATGCTTCTAATATACTAACTGGTGTATATTAATACTAATAGTCTTTCCAATTACTTCTGAAATCCCTTATTACTACTATCTTTGGTTATTTGTGTTAAATGCTATAAATTAATAGAACATACACTATATCTGTTATACATATAAATCATATCGGGCATATATAAATCGTTTGAGCATGAAAAATAAAGTGGCGTTATGTTAGAAAAACATACATTTTCATTAAATTACTCTCATGAAATACATTCGATTACCTGATTTTTAAATGTCAAAGACATATTCTAAATTGCCAGCCTCTTTAAATACATGTTTACAATTACAATGTCTTTTATTATATATTTCTATTTTTCCGGTTATTTATAATCTTGCTCTGCATCATGTTAAATGGTTTATTTCCAATCTTAGATTCTATAATGTTTAATCTCTTTCATGTTCTTCTTTTATTTCTCTGTTTATTTTTATTTAATTTTTAAAGTTGTATTCTATATTTATAACATTTCAGTGTACGTGTGTCCGTAATTATTTTCATAATAATAATTTTCATAATATTAATTTCAATTCGTAATAATGCTCTCTTTAATAATTTTTCTGGACTTCTCATATAAAAACATATAAACCCAAGTTTTCAACTACCCAATATCTATCAAGATTATTACTTTAATTTATTTATATTCTTATCATGTATCAGCATCTAGAAATAGCATAAGATTTATATTTATGTGTGTTATATGTGTTATATTTGTTATGTGTATTTATATACGTTGTGAGGCTTCATACTAGTATATTTTGCATTGTAATTCAATTTCATTCTTGTACCTTCTGTTTTTCCGTATATATGAGCAAATAAATAAAATTTTCATTTCATATCAATTTGTTTCACATAACTGCATTAATTGATTTTATTAAAGAAAATGCACTACTCCTGCATTCTTCACTTGCAATAAAACAGTCGGTGCATTTAGAACCTATGCTGATAAAATGCTGTAGTGTAGACGATTAATAGGATCAATCAATTTCACACTTTAAAGTGTATCATTTCCTATACATATCGTAAAAACTTCAATGAGATTTTCGTTGCGTAAAGTTTCACGGCCTGTATACACTAAGCTAAACTCGTAAATGTTCACTCGTATTTGACCAATTCGTTTGAAAGATAAATAATACGTTATGCATTCGAATAATTTTCACGGAATTCAGCATCCGATGATTAATAATAAAATAGTAATAATATAATAAAACAGTTTATGAAATAATGTTTTAAGAAAGTTTTTTTTTCGACTTGACTACGCTATTGCCCGGACGCGTCTTCACAGCTTCATCGGACTACAAAGGAAATGTAACAATACATTATTGAACGAGAAACAAACATTTTTTAAGCGAAGTTAGTGTACTCGCTCTTCGCATCTTTCTGTGTAGATGCGATTCATGAATCCGGGTCTTTGGAGAAGAAAAACATTATATTAACATTATTATCTTCTAAGTCCAGCTATCTACCTATCACCATCGAATTGAAACTCTATCGCCAAGCACTTATACGTTTCGACAGGTGAACTTAAAGTCTTCCTCTAGGGTTACTTAGTTACATGTTTGTTTATTGTGGTACAATGCGAAAACGCACTACATAATTTTAAAAAGTACGTATCACAGTTATGTATTTAATAAAGTTCAAATAAGAAGCATTTTCCTATAACATGAGGTCTTTCAAGCGTAACGTGAAGAGACATTTACGTAGGCCGCCATAACAGCGGTGACCGGTGAGGGATGGCGTGTCTCTCGGTAGTCGCCATTGTTTTTGGATCGTACTGTGCTCACCATCAGGTACAGTGCAGTCACTTTGGTGTGCTACAAAAAAAAACACAAAATCTAGCTTCACTCAATGGAACTACAACACATGCATGTATATCTCGGTATGATAATTCGTTTTACCGCGTCTCGCATGTGGCTCTCTATCTCTCTCTCTCTCCGGCTTTTATAGTAACCGTCGATATTTCAAAGTTAATTAATTCTATTATAAGTTAATAATTTACTTCGCTACCTAATAAAGCACCTAAGTATATTTTACTACACTTGCATAATAAATATTTTTCTATTGTTTCAAATGTTTGTAGGTTATAAATAAGCAAATGTATACCCGATGTTGGCGGTCACTGCAATCTATAGTTATTTATAAACAACTTCAATAGGACTGCAGGCTTAACATATTAACTTGCGTTACTATTCATGACTATGTTAGAACGTATCTTATGCAATTTTATGTTGCCAATCTCAACTTTCGGACTGGTTTACAGTAGTGTGTATACTGCTGCTGCCTTTGCGGTAGGAACAGTTGTGTACATGGAGGTCCTGTAGTGAAACATTGTATCTACAGGTTTCTTATCACTAATTTAATATAAATTCAAGTACATAAATGTTATTATTATGTTCAAAGTAATAATGTTCTTGTTCTTTATCTTATGGCCTTTTGTGCAAATAGTAGGTACATAATTCCGCTAACGTCATGTACGCAGAGTAATTTGGACTATTTGTGGTGGTATGTAGATCATGAATAAGAGGAAAACATAAAGGAGTTGAAAGTTAAGAAATATTTAATTTTCATATCATATTAATTTAAATTGATACAGAGATGATTACAGTTAAAGTCAGAGACACATTGATTTATTTCGATTTGGTATATCTGTCAGGAAAAGTACCTTTTTTCTTCACTAAAGGTACTCTACGTCCTTTCCTCTATACATGACAATGTGTTTGAATGATGAATGTCATGATGGTCGTTTAAATAGTTATATTTAGTACCATTTAGTATAGTATCTTACCCTATCTTATCAGGGCATTTAAGCAGCGGAGTGCTGGAGAGGACTTGTTACTCAGTACCTCAGTAGGAATCAGTTTTTCTTATTTATTGTAGCACGGCAAAATGACTGCACTGTGCCTGATGTTAAGCACAGTACAGTTCAAAAACAATGGCGACCACCGAGTGACACACTATTCATCGCCAGTCGACGCTGTCATGCCGGCCTACAAAAAGCTGGATATATGGCCCAGTCAGGCTGTAAAACCCTACTATCCCGCTTTCGCCATTGCCTCGTTCGTTATTCAGCTGGGTGCACCACATGCAGGTGAGGTTGGCATGAGTGTCTCAAGTCTTAGATGTTATTAGACACCCCTTACACCCCAAAATGATATACTCAGTCCTAATCTTACTCTTTCTGGCTACACTACAACCTTCTTAAATTGTGGTCTTATTAAACAGTGATCTTCACTGTTGCTTTTGGATTCACATAATTTTAAGGCTTGCAATCGTTTTGTTATCGTACTGGTTTCATACTATACGAACTTCTGTTGCACCTGGTATTTACTTTCAATCAGGCTTGACTAAGGTCAAACGTCGCGGAGTATATTAAATACCCTTTTCATTCGAAATCTAATTATCATAATGAGGTATGCCTTGACATGATCTGATAAGAAACTACATTGTCGATTGTGAATTTCTTGAATGTAGATTGAGATGTAACATTTAAAAGGAGTATTTCTGAGTATATAACTTCTAAGGCCACGTCGATCATATTTTGTGGAAAGAAATTCATTTAAAAGTTCAGTAATTCTTTGTTATGAATATAGTTTACAGTATGTGAAAAATTCCATATACAAGCAATGTATAGGAAAATAGTATAAATACTCTTTATTTTTTTTTATTTGCTTCTATATCGATATATACCCTTGGTTTTTTTAAGTTCTAGGTCTTAAAATAACGGATCATGTTTTTATTTTAAATTTTATTTCACGACATTAATACTTGCGTCTATAGGCACGAAATTTGTCTATCTACGCAATAACATTTATTTATATGACAATTTATTTAATACATTATTGATCATTTTTATATTATCATATATTTCAAATTGTTTTATCGTGTATAATTACAGCGAATTTAAAAATGATATAATCTATTGACATATTATAAATCAAAGTCCTCTGCCACGTTTGTCTGTGTGTTCGCGACAAACTCAAAAACTACTGAACGGATTTTCATGCGTCTTTCACCAGTGATTCACGAGGAAGATTTAGGTATACTATATACATAATTTGTTTACATTATTTGTTATTATCAGAGCAGGATATCATGCGAACCCGCTAGTTAGAAATTAAATAAGAAAAGTGTTGTGTCAGGATATCTAATCTTTGTAAATGAATAAAGCCGTATTTGGTTTTGGAAACAACTTATCCGAGTAAAGCTGAGATTATTCCATAGCGATTATATAAACATAAAAGGACAGAGTTATTAAAAAAAACTAAATTTAATTTACGTAATATTCCATTTTTAATTTATTTTTTAAACATTTTAATATATGTAAACAATTTAGTAGGCATACTCATAGTAGTTATGTTAACTAGGTTTTAAAGCTGTTGTGGTATACAGTAATCTCGTGAAATTAATTGTAAAAGGTTGAAAAACGTGTAGAGTATGAAAAATACATGGAGATTTTTCTCAAAAGCACAGAGTTACAACAGCCTCTACGTCGCTACGGGGCTACGGTCTACGCGTCGTGGGGCTAGCAAGTCGCAAGGGGGCGTTGCCAGAGCCGGCCCTCGGCGTGCGCTCGCGAATTGGCACGCCGGCAACAAACCGCCTCCGACGGCGCCAGTCGCGTTCCGATCGCATGTGAGAGTGTACGTTGCACGCTCCCGTAACCGTGTACAAGTTGTTTTCACGTGTTCTAAACAGTGTTTGTGCGTGTCATGTTGGGAAACACTGGTGCGCCGTGCTAGGTCATGTCTCGAAGGAAGCAGAGCAACCCGAAACCCCTGAAACGTAAGTCGCTGTTATGTTTAAGTTACACAGTATTTGTTTTTGACCTCACTTATGTATGAATATTGTTTTGGTTATTTTAAAATGTAGTTAGTAAACATTAATGTACTTAAGCAATACGATTATGTTTACCAATCGATTTATATTTAATACTTTGTGTATCGAGTTTTATTTTGTTTTGCATCGACAGGTAAAAACTTCTACACCCAATTATTATTGTTTTATAGGTTTTTTAAACATTACAGATGTAGCAAAATTGTAATTAACAATCGTCGAAATCATAACTGTAGACCGTCTATATAAATATGATGTTTAAGATATAAGCGCTTATAAATAACAATGTTTTTAGTAACCTGTATTAATCTAACAGTTTCAAAGGACCAACTAGTATTTGATGTTCGTGGTAGAGTATTTTGTAATGCCCGCCTGGTTATAAAAATTTGCCATCAAGAATATTTTATAGGTGGATTCGGGCAACAGCATTTGAAGGACAATCCGTCTTCTAAACATAAGTTGACACGTTACGCCCATCTTATGAACTTACGGTCACTTACGCACTTATCATTAGATAAAATTTATGTAACGCCATCGTTACTTATAAAAATAGTATATATTTATTATCTACATATATATTTGTATAAAAAAGACATTTTAGAAAGTGCAATGTTCCATGCTTTACCTACTCTGGAACAGAAGTGGAGAACAGGAAAATAACGGATAGTAACGAACTTTTTCGGCGAACGGTGACCAACTTATCTTTAGAGTTCTTTTTGTTATTTATAATAAATTATAGGTATGTGTATATAATATAATGACTTGAGCCATTTTTGTATCCAGTAATTATTTGGCACTAAAGTTGTTAAAATTTAATTATTCAAATACTGAAGAATTGCGAAAAAGAAGCTTTATAATAAAGAAATTAAAAATCAAGGGAAAACCTGATAATGAGTGGCTTCTATAGCCTATTTCATTTTCAATAATAATATTCCCGGTATACTTATTTATATGATTGTGAACCTGAATTTTTATTCTATGGTTGTGAATCTGAATTTTTTATTCTTATAACTGCCGTGTGTTCGAATATAGCACAAATACTAGTCCCGATTGACGTAATCGATATATGTAGTTCTAATGACATCCAAACGACGATAGAGTGAGCCACTTACCGCGTTGTGAAAGACAGTTGATATGTAGGTAGCGTGATTGATCAATAATATTATTGCAAAAACTCTACCCTTTATCACTTCGTGAGTGTTGCAAAATTATTTCTATAATTATATTTATACTTTCTAAATTCTTACGTGAGGTTTTGTAATTTTTCTCATGTTTATTGAAGTCTTAAAGTTTTTAAAGTCTTGTTAAATACATTTTGAATTTATAAGCATTGTTCTAAACAATTTTTAAACGTAATTATATAAAAATATGTAGAATATTTCTGAGTAATCATTTTGGACACAGTATCTTATAATAGTTACACTTTATTAACTCAGTTAAGTGTGAATCATATCAAGCGTCTTTAATTGAATAATAATATCAACATATATAAATTTAAATACGAGTAGGTCCTTTTTTTAATTTTAATGTCAATTACAAGAAGGCAACAAACTTTTTAAACAGCAAAAAATAAAAAATCAAAATGAGGATATAGGTATTTAAAAAGGAAAAAAACTCGCTAATGTTTCCGATGTTTTAAGAATCGATTAAAATTCAAATATAATTTCATATTAAATCATCTATACATTTTATAAGTACAGTAACTATTATTTTTAATACTAAATATCGGCGTCAAAATGAATGTGTACAATATGTATGTAATAAGAACATACGTTATTATCGAGATGTGTATAGAGAAAATATGAATTTTGTCTTAAACTATTATTCGTAAAGTATTGATGGATTTTAACATTTAAAAGTAATTTGAAATTTACAAATTTATGATTCAATCACTTGTCAACTTCAATACGCGTCAATTGAAGTAAAGATATATAAAAAAATATATTGTAAGTCCTATTATACGACATCATTGACTTCTATACTGAATTTGATTAGAAACTGTACAATCATTTGATTGTAATTCATGGGGAATATTTTACTTGTTTGTACCAGGTTAAATGATGGAACTAGGTACTGGTTTGATATTAAAAATTCTCACTAATAGAAGGCTACATTATATCTTCTATTTGTGGTTTATGTGTTAAAAATTGTACTATAACTAAAAAATAGCCGTCACGGGACGCCCGGCAGATGTGAAACACATGTGTAACGTAGTGAACAACGCTCTATACACTATAGAGAGATTGCGCACAGTCGCTTGCGCATGACATCGCGTCGCCACGTCTCGCCACGCCAACAATCAGGTTTTCCCTCGTCTATAGATGTTTCTCATGAAAACGTAAAAGTCTCGGGTGATTGAATGCTTCAAATCAAATCAAAAACACTTTATTCAATTTAGGCCCTAAGAAGGCTCTCATGAACGTCAAAACTACCACCGGTTCGGAAAACAACCCAGTCATCGAGAAGAACCGGCAAGAAACTCGATCTGGTTTATCTTTTTAAGAAATATATATATAATATTTAGAATAATAATATATTCTATATAATAATAAATGTCACAAACGTTTTCAATGGATGTACAGAGATGAGTCAATTCCAGACATCACCATCGTTCACATATTGATCCACTCTATAATAGCCTTTTGCTATAATAGCTTGATTCTTTACTCTTATTTGATTAATTTTGCTTAGTATAAGATACGATATCAGTTCTGATAATAGTAAATAGTTATATTTGGGAAAAATATATTATATATCTAAATTCCATAAATATTTTTTGTTAAAGGAAATTAGGTATACACATATATAAATAAAACCAACGTTATGTACTTTCCTGAACAACTATTTATATGACAATTATTAATAGCTTAAATATTTCTGCATATTTTATTTATCTGAATTATATTTTTGTATCATGTTTAATGTTTTAAAACAATTGGATAATTCTTTTAAATGAATTTAACATCACTGGACGATCTGTTATCCACGGTTACAGATAATGTAGTAGTAAATAAAGTCTTCGTGCCTTAAAATATATAAACCTAAATAAATTATTTCTTTGAAATCGTTAGCAGCATCAGATATAACCTTCCAGTACTCAAGGTAAGACAGATAATCTTATTTATACATATTTTTTTGTTTGTAAGATCGAATCAAAGTGCACGCGAGTTCGTTAAACTGTTATCTGCTTTGTTAATGTATTCTTTGATTGTTTACTTATCATTGTATGGTTGATAACTTAACTGTGTGTAGTTAATTATTATTGTGGAATTGTACACAAACGAATATATAAGAGATTTGATAATCTTTGATCCGGTGACGGACGCTACTTTCTTTGAAAGTTGATAATACATTTTTACATATAAAGTTGGATTTAGTTAATCGTTAATATTTTGATAATTTATTATAAAATTGGGGAACCTTGTACATAATAAAAATTGTGATTGATAGAAATATAATTGTTATTTACTTATATTAATTTTATCTTTATTTATTTTTTCTCGAAATGACTAAGCTAATAAACTCTATAAACGGTTCCATGGATGCATTTCTTGTCAACCACTTCTACCTCAGACCTAATTGCCAAACATTGCGTAATTCACATATCTTTGCCAATCCAACTGCGACCATTAACACCGTATATAACAATCCTTTAATACGTATGGCTAGATTGTATAATGACGTATCTCAAACAAATAACAACATCGACATATTTTTTGATGCATTTGGATCATTCAAGGGGCACTTGCTTAAAAATATAACTTGATGGTGTACCTGTAAAAATTTATCTAATCTAGATAGTTCCTAATTGGAATTCGTTTTTATTTTTTGTCATCTATTAATGTCATGCATGCGTGTGATTGTAATTATTACACTGTAATTTTATGTTTTAATTGACCATGTATGATCCATGTGTAATATAATATATGTTGGTTGGTGTGTATATATGTTGGTGTGCTAAATACATAAAATAAAATAAAATAAGGTCTTAACAGCTTCACCGGACTAGATTCTCTTTATTCAATTCCAATTATATGTATATAATCTAGGAATAACCAATGTTTAAACTAGATAAAGTTACAGATATTTTATTTATCGAGTGACCTGTTATCACTCTATAAAAATAAACACCTCACTTTCTGATTGTTTTAAGAACAACTCTATGAATTATCAGCTTTTTAACATGATCCGAATATCAACTGTTGAACACTTGAACAAATAACTCTACTCTGCTTTATGGTAAGTACAATGTAACCACTGAATAAGAGTAACGGAACGTTCATAGAGAATCGTGTTTGTATGTTAATTTTCAAGAAAATCCTTTAGGTAAACTGTACATATATCAGCTGATTTTATATAGTGGAAGTACGTCGTAGTGTTGAATTTCTCTTAAGTATCTAATTGAGTTATTACAGCATCTTGGAATGCCATGTAGTGGATTTTATATTTTACTAGCTGGCCCGGCAGACGTTGTTCCGTCCTGATTATAAAAAAATCGTTGACAAAGTTGATACCAAAAACTTCCTCATGAATCACCTTATCCATTGGTAAAAATCCGTTTAGTAATTTTTGAAGTTATCACGAACAGACAGACGCGGTAGGAGGCTTGGTTTTATACTATGTAATGATTCATAATCTGGTGTTATTTGACTTTTTTTATGTCATAGGTGGCAAACGAACAGGTGGGTCACCTGATGTTAAGTGATCACCACCATTCATGGACACTAACAACACCAGAGGAGTCGCAAGTGCGTTGCTAACCTTTAAGAGAAGGGTTAGGGGAGTGAGAGGCAGAGGAGAGAGGAAAGGGGAGAGGAGGTGGGCCGCCGGCGCTCTCATGACCGAACGAAACCGCAACAATGCAAGCACTGTTACTTCACGTCGATTTTCTATGAGGCTATATTTAACTCTATTTTTTATAATATTGGTGGTGTTTTACGTAACCGGTCTTCCAGATTATTATTGTCATTGTCGAGTAGGTAATAATATTATAAGTTTCTTGCGATACATTCAATTTTCTAACAAAATAGTGGCCCCTTGTTTTATTTTTTATCAACGGTTTTATTTTTCATCCACTTCACTTGCACACAATAATCGAACTATATTACGTTAAAAGCCACCAGTATAACAAAATATAGAATCAAATAACACAGGATTATGAATAAAATATACCTTAAAGTCACTACATAACTACACGACAAATTAAGAATCCGCCAGAAACTCCCAATAATAATATTTCTTGTTGTTTCTATTTCCCTTGAGTTTCTCGAATCTAAATTGAACTACACTTTTATGCTCATTATATTTGTATTTTCATATCAATTACAAGTCCTTAAAAGAGTCTAGATAAATCTTATGATGGCGTACAAAGATGGCGTAATAATTCTAGCGGGCGTCCATGCGACAATGGCGTCTCCATTCTAACTGTTTGATATGTTTAGTCTAAGGATAACAGTTACAAGTTTGAGTGTGCTTTGAAATCTTTCATTGCAATTTTATAAAGCCTTCCTTGAGACCGAGCTTATATCTACAACGGGAGTGGTTTCGTTGATTAAATAGGTAGAGTTTAATTGGTATAGATTTTAAATTTTACGATGACGAATGCGGATTGTGATTGTGGCGTAACTGAATTAAAACTGCCTTCTAAGTGACTGCTTTTTGGTATATATATATATCTTCTTCTTTATATATATAATAGTATAAAACAAAGTCCCCTACCGCGTCTGTCTGTCTGTCTGTTCGCGATAAACTCAAAAACTACTGAACGGATTTTCAAGCGGTTTTCACCATTGGATAAAGTGATTCACGAGGAAATGTTTTGATATATAATTAGGCAAAGATTTTTTTATAATCAGGGTGGAACAACGTCTGCCGGGCCCGCTAGTTATAAATAAATTTCTTCTGTACGTGTGTATGTCACTGAACTCCTCCTAAACGGCTGGACCGATTTTGATGAAATTTTGTACACGTGTTCCAGTGGATCCGAGAATGGTTTAGATTCACAATCGGATCCGTTAGGTTGTCTGCGGTTGAATTTTAGATTTTTTTTATTATCAAGATAGGACAACGTCCGCCCGGCTCGCTAGTATATATAATATATATATTCTGCAGTCTCTTGGTCCGCACCTTTTTTCTGCTGTCGTTAATTCTATTAGTCTTATTAAAAATCGTTTAAATAAGAGCAACTATTATTATTATTATTTTACTTAACTATTATATACTAGCCGGCACGGCAGACGTTGTCCCGCCTTAATTATAAAAAAATCCTTGACTATATATCAAACTTATATATCAAAACGTTCCTCATGAATCACTTTATCCACTGGTGAATACCGCTTGAAAATCCGTTCAGTAGTTTTTGAATTTATCGCGAACAGACATGCAGACAGACGCGGTAGGGGACTTTTTTTTTTTTCGAACTAACTACGCTATTGACCAAGCAAGGTCTTAACAGCTTCGCCGGACTACCAAGGCGAGCGCTTTAGGCACTCAGCCGATTTTATTTTGACGCTTCTGCTGCGTTTTAGCGCAAAATAACCATTCCACGCGTATTCCTTCTTCTATAAATAAGCAATATAACATTAAAAAAAGTTTTCAAATCGGATCAGTAGTTCCTGAGATGATCCCCTAGAATGTCACAAACTCACAAATTTTACCTCTTTATAATATTAAGTATAGATGGATAATGACAACATAAGGAATAAAAATATAAAAAGTAATCAATGAGAATTATTCTGCGGTATTTTAAAATGTTCGGAACGGTTAGTTCGTCAGATATCAGATGGGAACACTATAACGGGTGCGTTATCATCAGGTCCATTACGTTCAAGTGGCGTGCCAGCCACTCAGCACTATCGACGTATTGAATATAATCTGTAATACACAGTACAATTACACGGGCTTATCACATGGACTAGTTTGGCACGCCAGAGATTGAAGCATATCAATAAACTATTGAATCTCGCGTACTTTGATTACCATTTAAAAAAAAATCAACCCACACGTTTCGTGGAATTATTTTAAAAGTTATTAGTTGTAGAATTCTTATTGTAAATGTATTTATCTATTCATATGTATTGAAAACACAGCAAATAATAATCATATAAACGGTCAAAATGCTTATTATAAATTAAAATTAACAATATATAGAAATTGAATCAATGAATGGCCATGAATGTTAAATATTATAGTTAGTTAAATAGGTAAGTAAAAATTAACAATGAAAAGAAGAATGAAACTCAATAGTATAAAAACAAATAAGTGAAGATCGATATCACCATAAGAAGTGGTACACATTTTTTTCTTGGAAGTTTTATGTTATCCTTTTTACCATCACCACTAGGTGGCGCTAGGCTATATTTTACCTATTGTTATTAAGCATTATATTGTAATTAAATGGCGACAAACTAGGGAGTGATTGCTAGTTACAATATAAAACTTAAATCAATAAAATCGAACCCAACGCCACCTAGTCGTAAGTGTACTAAAACAAATACTATAGAAACGTTTTATATAAAAACACCCAGTAAGATTAAGAAAACACCTTTCATGAGTATTGGCCAAAGGTATTGAAGATTTTATCAATCCCATATATACATCCCATGTAAACTAACGTAACGTAGTAAACGTATAATCATTACATAGTATAAAACAAAGTCCCCTACCCAAACTGAAATAGTTTAGAATATTATCCGATACGAAATATATATAAGAGTTGTTGAGTTATGTTTGCTTGATACACATATATGTTTCAACAACTCAAATATGTATGAATAGTTAGCTTAGCTTACATAGGTCGCGAATTGCATGTATCAGGCAACAGCCCAAGCCGAGGTGTGCCGTGCACCCTTGAGCTAGTTGTCAAATAAAAACGGCTGCATGCCTTAAGCTCTCGCCTTAGTAGTCCGGTAAAGCCGTTAAGACCTTGCTAGGCCAATAGCATAGTTAGTTCGAAAAAAGAACATGCCACCATTTTTATTATGAAAATATAAAATATCAGTTTTATGTTGTCTAAACTATTTCCTTTTTTTTTTTTCTCCATGGGGGAATCCTTAACGGATATCCATCTCACCGGGCAGCAGAGGATGGATATGCCCGAGTCGCACGGACTAAAACCCATGGTACCTTCTTACACCTTTTGGCCGGAGGAGCAGGGACTGTCTAAACGACACTACATCTGCTCCTCCAACAGGTGTTGTCCCCTCCTAAGGGACTCAAACTGCGGCCTGAGGGGTCAAGATGGTGGACCCCTCAAGGGGAAATGGGTGTTGTCTAAACTATTTCCTGATGTATTATCATCTTCTTATCCTTAGGTGGGGCTAAGTAGGGTCAGCACAACATGTTTTCTTGTTTCATTTTTTTCTGTTACATGTCATCTCAGTATTCACACCTTTTATACACTTATCATTTTTCATAAGTTCTATCCATACCTATTTTGGTATTACTCTAATTAGTTATTATCCATTTTCATAATTAATTTTTTTTAGTTACACTCTCACCTCTATTTATGATATGACCATAATAACGTAATCTATTATTTCTTAACTTCTCTATCACTGTTGCTATTTTCTAACTACCTCTGATATAGGCATTCTTAATTTTATCCATTCTGATTACACTACATATGCACCTTAATAATCGCATCTCTATCTCATCTCATCGCATAACCTAGTACTCAGATCTATACTGTTTTAACATGAAAAATGTATATAAACAAAGCCGCTATCACATTCATAAAGATTAAATCGTGTTTAAAAAAGTACATGACGTGAAACATAAATCTGAAAGAAAAAATCTTTATCTTTTCACTATACAGAAGTCGTACGAGATATTCAAAAGCAACGAACTTCACACATAAAGCACTCGAGTGGACAAAAGTACAATCATTCTTAAGATACATCTGTTATGGACAGTACACCTGATTTTGTAGAAATTATGCCAAAGCGGCCGGATCAAAGGGTTATTGTGAGTCAGTGCGAGCCCGCACGTAAATGATGTGCGATGGAGTTATGTTGATAGTGAACAGTATCGGAAGTGACTTAAAATCAAATTTATTTGTTAATAAAAAGTATTTCTTTTAATGTACAATATTAAATTTGCCTTGAACTTTTGTTTGTCACATATAAATAGATCTGTTTCTGTAAGTTAGCACAGATTGTGATTTATATTCAAAGACGCTGTATATTAATTAGTGTGAGAGAAAATCTATTCTTATATAATTTAAACCAGTCCAAGTTTTTCTTTTGAAATTGAAGTATCTAATGATGCGATTAGAGGGAAGGTTTACATTTTTTTAAACGCCGCGCCGTCTCCCCAAACACTGTACTACTTTTGTTATTGTATATCTCAAATGTTTGTTTTTAAATATATTATCAACAAGTTTATTTTTAATGTCATTTACTATATATACTAATAAATCATTTTTGTTAATTCGTTTTCTTTCTCTATGATTTTACGAGAATTTAAATCGTGTTTTTTTATAAATCTGATTAGCTAGCAAATACAACTCAATTTGTAGGCGCGAAATTGACGATTAACATATAGACCATTAAAAGTGTATTAGCACTTCATGTGAATGTATTTTGTTTTTTAAAAGCCATCCTTGACTGGTTAATTTGTTCTGCTTATTTTATTAATTAATTTTTTCCAGAAATGTAGTAGTTACTGTTCATTCCATGTGCTGTGGAACATGGTTGCCGTTTTAATATACAATTATGCTTTATTCGGATATAGTTCCTTTGATTACAAGCTTCCGCGTTTATTGTTTTGACTTTTAACATTGCGATTAAAAAGGTGAAAGATTTATTTATTTAGGCATCTTTATTGAATTGATTATGGAAATAAAAGACTATTAAAATCGTAGGTCATAATTGGCTTAAGAATGCATAAGAAGGAAATACTAATCTCGAAACGATACCACAGCATCACAATACCTACGATGAAGATAAAAAAATTAGTTCATAAGCAGAACTATTCGAATTATAAACCAAACTCTCTTATTAAAACGTATAAAATACTTATTAAAAAGATATAGTTTCTGATATACACCGCGTTTTTCGTCCCGAGTGTGTTAAATCTGGCGATAAAGAGTTTGACGAAGCTGTTATTTATATTCTCCAGATTCAATCACAGAAGAGAGCTGAGTATAGTAATTCTGAGCAAAGAGTATCCTCATACCACATCCTATATCTTTGTTATATTATTGCCACTTTGAGCAAAGTACATCCATGAGGATGTATGTTGTTGGTATGAACCACATCTTACATTTCTTACACTATTGCTACTTTGAGCAACGTGCATCCTCATAGCATATCTTACACCTTTGCTACACCATTGCCATTTTGAGCAAATGACATCCTCATACTACATCTTACATGTGTGTTACACAATTTAATATCGATGCAAATGGAGATGAAGTTCCATAGCTTAGCATTAACCTCGCTCACCTTAGTTACCTCGCAGATTTCCGGCGGAAAGATAATTTTAATCTGAGTCTTTCTAAAATTCTTAAATATCATTTTGATTATGTAATATCAATATTTTTTTAAATACGAACGTTTTAATCTGCAACGGGGACTAGATGGAACCGGTTAAAAATTTATTGAACTGAACGATCAATGCATGAGAACAAATTTCGTTTTTATAGCCGATTATATTGACCATTAGAAGCGGTCACCGACACACGCAACAGTGCATTATTACATTTATATCTCGAACATTATTTCCGATTTGTTTATCAAACTCATTAAGAAAACTCGAGAATACTAATAGTAATAAGTTGATAAAAAAGACTGTTTAATACTCACACTAATACAGATAATATTCTGGGAAAAATACAGTTAAGTATAAGTGATTCATTCCACAATCGTAATAAAGCAATATCAAACCTCTGACCTGATTTTTGTGCTTTATCTTAAATTAACGTACATACCCGAGAACGACGCAATAAACTGCATTGACATATTAAGTTTTTTGGAAATTATGAGTTTCATAATGAAAAGTATATCCGGATATCGTTTTTAAATTAAAAAAAAACACTATATACCCAATATTACTCATAAATAATCTTTTTTTATTAGAGAGGTAAGCCACGATGAAGTTATTACTGGTTTCAGCATGAATGGGTCGGCTCGTCCGAGGCACTACCACCTTTTCACAGGAAACCGACGTGAAGTAACAGTACTTGCATTGTTACGTTTCGTTTGGTCAGCGAGAGCGCCGGAGGCCCACCTCCCCTCTCCTTTCCTTCTCTCTTTCC